>ML800999.1:90187-180445 GCA_009831015.1 Picea engelmannii
ATGGCATGCGAAAAGCAGAAGAAAGAATGGAAGAAAGGGAAACTGCAGTTGGAGTTGAGAAACGCAAGGAAAACCTCTGCATGTGGTGAATCTATATAATGCGCTGGAACAGAGATGAGTTTTTTTTGAGGTGTGGAAGTGAGACAAAGAGAGAGCTCTGAAGGTGAGAAAAGGAAGAGGAGAATCTGAGCGACATAGAAGAAGCTGAGAATGGGCTGCAGAGGACAGTGAAGCAGGGCAGCAGATCAGAGACGGTGAAGAATGCAGAGTAGATCAGCAAAAAGGGTAAGCAAGCTATATTAGAATGAACAAGTTGATTTGAGCATATTTATTTTGGCAAATAAGGGTGGTAGGGTGGTGCTAGGGAGACGTATGTCTCTTTCTCTGCAAGTGGGTGCTTGTAGAATCTGAAGGTTGGTGCCTTCACTTAGTTGGTGCTGAAAGAAAAAGGAAGTCGGTGCTTCCACCCAGTGGGTGCTGGGATTCTGTGGGAGTTGGTGCTCTCAGACAGTTGGTGCTGGCAATCAGAGGTTGTAGCCTCTATGAGTTGGTGCTCATAAAAGATGAGATGTAACGCAATTGGAGCTTGCTTAACATCTTAAGAAGACGAGGTTTTTTCCCTGGTTGGGTTTCCTCTTGAAAAATTTGTGTCTCATACTTGTGAGTGAATACTGTGTGTGATTTCTATTCTTTATGTTATATGCTTTGTGTTTATAACTCTGAATTTCACAGTAAAGACTCACTGCCACTAAGATTAATGATTCAAAGTTAAAAACAAGGTAGATTGTTAATAATCTACACTAACTGATTCACCCCCCCCTCTTAGTTAGTTCATACCTGTAACACTTCAAACCCCAAAATAGAAGATTCAATCCCCAGTATGGTCGCGAATTTGGTTATGAGGAAAATCACTCCATGGCATGGGGTAAACCAAAACAGATGGAATGACTGCATAAATCAACTATAATCCCAAGTATGCTATATAAATGAAAATGCTAACAAGATGAGATAAATAGCCTACCTCATCCAGACATTCAATGAAGACCACTGTTGAGCACACAACTCAAAGCTCTATACCTACAACTTGTCCTCAACAACCAAGATACACAAGCATATGGTGATAATATATAATGTTATCCCATTCAATAGAATAATCCATTAACATTCATAACAAACAATCCCATCGAATAATAATTCAAATATTTGCAAGACATCAATCGGACGAGAAAAAAGTATTTCTATTAAAAAATGATCAACATAAGTTTATGAGTGAAAAACTTCCATGTAGGAACATCTCGAAACCGAGAAACTAAGTCCCTTCCAGTTGGGCCTCCACCACTTTAATCCTCCACCAAAGGAAATCTCATATAAGAGAGACAATGAGGTTCTCCATCAAAGAGGGAAGATCTTGGGGGGTGAACAATGTGTTCATACTTTAAAGGGAAAAGGGATGCAGACTTAATGTGAAGTGAAAATTTCTCTAGAGTATCTTTTCTCTCAAAAGTTGACTTCCCTCCTCCATGGTTTGGATATGGACCAATTTATATCCTTCAAATGGAACTGAAGGGTCGATTCGGAACGTTTCCAGTATATGGAATGTCAAGGATCATGGATCTCTTGATGTGACATGGAAACCCAACACAATTTTTAATTTTGAGCACCAAAATTGATATATGTGGGATGTAGTGGTGCAACCTACGTATACACATGATGTCTAACTTGCAGGGGGCATATACGTGGAAAAATATGATTTTTTGGCCCTAGGAAGTGCAAACTGGGACTTCAAGTATGCATAGGGAAATGGAAAATACCTTCTGAGAAAGTTGCATGGGGTGAGGCAAAACTTGTTATAACACCTACCATGGTCATAATGTAGAATTTGACAGATAATGGGAAACAATTACCTGATAATTTCATGAAACATGTCATATTTGAATGGAGGTGAGATACTTGGTAGAGGAGTATTATGGGATAAAAGGTGTCCTAAGAGGCTTTCTTTATCAGTTTGAGACAACTCCTCATATTTTGCCTATAAAGTATGTTCTTCGAAGGTCTCGTAAGTGTTAGGATATTTATATACTTAGGAGTTAGTTAAGATCTACTTGGTCTAATGTGTCATTAGGTAAAAGTGTGTTTCTTTAGTATGCATTAGTATTCATTTGTAGTTAGGATATACAACAGTCACGATATGTTCCCGACATAGAGTGATCTGACGGTTCATACTCTCCTCGATCTTAACAACCATTTATTTGTGGCTTAACACCCAATTGGTCCATGATCTCTATTTACAGAGCATGGAGGGTTATTTTTCAATGATCGATTGTGAGAAACTCTCTTGTAAAATCTTTGTGTAATACTTTTCTTTTGCATTAATAAATTGCTCCAAGTGGTCGCATTGGCTGGGGCTGTGGATGTTTCCCCATAGGGGTTTTACCACGTGAAAACATTAGTGTGTTGATATTTGATTTGGTTATGTGAGTGGTTACTGAAGCTGTTCATCCTCTGTTGGAATACCTATGTTGTTGTAACATACCCAACCAGCCACAGGCTGGGGTATGCTACCTGCAAGCCCACCCTTGGACTTATTTCTCATACCGATACCTTCTTTGTTTAATAAATATGCATAAGATAAGAGAATTAAGGACATGCATAGAAATATCCAACAAACATGCATGTTCTGAAGATTTAACTTACGATAATTAAATATACAACGGAAAAACATTCATACACAGATAATAATATCACAACAGAGAACACTTATCTTTATGAAATATGACACCAACTGGCTACATACCAAGGACGTTCCACCCAACCGTAGACACTACTGCTCCAAATCTCAACAGCAACATCACCCCTGCGCCAGGGCTATGAATCCACAAGGATGTTTCCAGAGTTAACTTGGCTTCTCAAACCAGTCAGATCTCAAGCTCTCACAGGCTTCCCAACACTCACAACAATCCAAGTACCCATCTCTCTTCTACCCAGCTTGTGCCACCTGAGAGAACGAACCTCCACCTTTCTCTGCCACACAGTCCCTCAAGCATTCCTTCTCCTTATTCGGACCTCCAATGCAACTGGTCCAGAATATCAATGATGGAACTCTCAAGACTCACAGTTGTGAGCCATGTTGGACACATGCCACTGCATCTCAGACATGCAGGCCTTAAGGCATGACTGGATCACACCAGCAACCACTACAACCAAATATCCCATGGCTAATTCTGTTACAGTTCGGTCCCCCTTCCTAAGACCAATATGCGGGTGAGGATGGATGGAGGTAAGTGAATGGGAGTGTGTGAGGGTAAGAATGAGGTAACACAAATGTGATGGAATTTACAAGCCAATGATCGACCCCGCAATCGGACCAGGGGTGGGTTTAAGTATGTTCATGGGGAAATCAAGAACCTCCTGGCCTCCCCAAGAATCTCACATAACCGACCCCCCCCCCCAGGAAAAAATGTAATTAACATAGGAATAAACATTTAGCCTCAAAAATCCCCCTCTCTTGTTGAATCATATCCCCTTATAACTCTAGTCCGTATCTATCTAGCATCCAACAATGTATTTATTATTAATAATGATAAAAACATTACATTTCTTGGGCACACTGGCCTTTTAATAATTGTTTGGGAACTCTGGCCTCTTAGCATCAGAACAATACATTATTTAAATTTGGGTTTCAAAACCTAGTGTGTTACATCCCCTCCCCCTTATTTTGGCACTGTCCTCAGTGCATATACAAATCAGGGATCAAAATCTCAAATTTATTCAAAAATTTGGGGGTACTCTGCCCGCATGGCATCTTCATGCTCCCAGGTAGCATCTTCAGGACCGTAGCAGGTCCACTAAACTTTTACCATCTCTATAACTCGATTCTGGAGCATTTTTACCTTTTTGTCCAATACCCGTACTGGTTGAACCTAAAAATCTCCCTCTGTCTCTACCTGAATCAGATGTCAATCAATAACATGGTTAGGATCATGTACATATTTCTTTAGTAAATATATATGAAATACATTATGCACATTCATGGAAGAAGGAAATGCAAGCATGTATGCAACTGGCCCTATTTTGTCCAATATTTCAAATGGACCACAGAATCTGGCTACCAACTTTGTACAACTCCCCAACTTCAAAGAGATTTTCTTGGGCTTCACTTTCAAAAGTACATGCTCCCCTACTTTAAATTCTCTAGCTGACATGTTCTTGTCTGCATAAACTTTATGTATATCCTGGGCTGCCTTTAAATTCTACTTAATCTTGACCACCTGGTCTTCCATGTCCTTGAGCAACTCCAGCCCAAGTACCACTCTATCTACTGGGTTTTCCCAACTCACTAGAGTATTGCATTTCCTACCATAAAGGCTTCAAATGGGCTCATTCTCAATGAAGCTTGATACCCATTATTATATGCAAACTCAACCAAATGTAAGTAATCTTCCCACTTAGATGGCTTATCCATCACATACATTCTCATCGTGTCTTCAATTATTTGATTGACTCTCTTTGTTTTCCCATCTGTTTGGGGATGATATTTTTTTCTGAAGTTTAGATTTGTGCCAAATCCTTTAAACAATCCCCTCCAGAAATTGGAGGTAAACTTCGTATTTTTGTCTGAGACGATTGTTCTAGGTATCCCATGCAACCTCGCAATTTCCATCATGAAAATTTATGCAATATTAGTTGTTGTATGTGTTTTCTTCACAGGCACAAAATGAGCAGCCTTTGTTAACTTGTCAACCACCACCATGATTGAATCATGTTGATTATTGTTTCTGGGTAATCTCGTGATGAAATCCATGTTGATCACTTTCCATTTATTCTCTGGAATTGGCAATGGTTGCAGCAAACCCGCTGGGTGCCTATGCTCAACCTTCACCTTATGACATTCCATACATCGAGCGATGTAATAAATAACATCCTTCTTCATTCTTGGCCAAAAGAACTGGCTTCTTACTGTTGTAATCATATTCTGGTAACTGGGATGTCCAACATAAGGAACATCATGCATTTCCTTCAATACCACATTCCTCAGTTCTCTGGAACAAGGAACATAGATTCTATTTTCATGCATGAGTAATACATCTTCCTTTATCTCATACTCCTTTATTTTATGTTGTGCAATTCCTTGTTGTAAGTTTTCCTTTAGCTGTAGGTAATGTTGATCTGTAACAAGACCATCTAAAATTCTTCTCTTTAAGTATGACTGATGCATACTGACAACAGTAGCATGCATGAGATGCACTCTCCTACTAAGTGCATTGACAAATTTATTCTCCTTTCCCTTGATATGCTTTATATCGAAGTCATACTCACTTAAAAATTCTAGCCATTTGGTTTTCCTAGCATTCAAGGTTGGATATTCAAAAAGATACTTCAGACCAATGTGGTTTGTTCTTAATTCGAATTTCTTCCCCATGAGATAATGCCTCCATATCCTCAAGGCATGAACAATGGCAGCAAGTTCCAAGTCATGTGTGGCATAGTTCCTCTCAGGTTACTTAAGATTTATGGACTCATATCCAATGACATGTCCATTTTGTGTGAGAACTCCCCTGAGTCCTTCCTTACAAACGTCTGTACATACCACAAAAATTTCATTTGGGTCAGCAATCTTTAATACAGGTGCACTAGTAAGTAATTTCATCATAAGATTAAAATTATTTTCACGCTTGATTGTCCATTCAAATTTAGTTCCCTTCTTTTTCAAAAAAGTGATGGGATGAGCAATCTTAGATAACCCTACTATGAACCTTATGTAGTAGCTAGCTAATCCCATAAAATATTTGACATCTAACACATTTCGAGGTGTTGGCCACCCTCTAATGGCTTCGATCTTCTCTAGATTTACTGTTATGCCTTGCTCTGAAATAATGTGTCCCAAGTAATGGATCTGCTTTTCATAAAAATAACACCTACTCAACTTGGCATACAACTAATGTTCTCTCAATACTTGCAATACCAATATTAAGTGATGTTCATGCTCCTCTTCAGTCTTAGAATAGATAAGTATGTCATCCAGGAATACTATGACAAACTTGTCCAAATAGTTTCTGAATATGTCATTCATTAAGCACATGAAGACAACTGGTGCATTGGTTAGTCCAAATGCCACCACTACAAATTCATAATGCCCATACCTGGTCCTAAAGGTTGTCTTATGAATGTCTTCTTCCATGATTCTTACCTGATGGTATCCTGCCCTTAGGTCAATCTTTGAAAATATTTTTTCTCCTCTTAGCTGATCAAAGAGGTCATCAATTCGGGGTAGCAACTACTTGTTCTTTATAGTGTACTTGTTCAACTATTGGAAGTCAATACACAGCCTCAAGATTCCATCCTTCTTTTTGAAAAACAGTACTAGTGCTCCCCAGGGTGAAACACTTGGGCGTATGTACCCTTTCTTCAACAATTCCTCCAACTGCATTTGTAATTCTTTTAACTTTGGTGTGCTCATTCTGTAAGGTGTTTTTGACACCGGGGCATCTCATGGCACTAAATCAATTGAGAAATCTATCTCCCTTCTTGGTGGCAATCTGTGTATTTCTTGGAATACATCCTCAAATTCCTATAGTACCAAGAAATATTCAAAGCTTGGCCCCTTCGTATTATCTAGCTATTCCACATGAGCTGCATACAGTTGACATCCTTTTCTAAAACATATTTTCAGTTGTAAGGCCAAAAACTCCCTAATAGAGATGGGTCTTGGAACTCCTTTCACAGTGCTCTGTTTTCCATTTCCATCAAGACATGTAAATGTCTTGTTATGACAATCTAGGACAACATGATGCTTGTCCAACCAATCCATCCCAATCAAAATATCATAAGACACCAATGGTATGATATTTAGATCAGTACTAGTATCCACGCCATTAATACTTATGGAACAACTTCTGACCATATCATAAATTCTTCTTTTGGTTCCAGTGGCTAACTGAACCAAACTTGCTTTTCCAAGTTTACTTTTCTCCAAATGTAATCTATCCACTATCTTAGAATCAATGTAACAATGACTTGTTCCTGAATTAATCAAAATAGCAACAGGTTGATTTATGATCTTACCTTCCACCTCGATCATATTGGACTGGTACTCTACTTGTCGATCATTTAAAGCTGCATAGATTCTTTCCATATCTTCGACTGTTGTAGCCTCTTGGATTTTGAGCACAATATTCACTCTATATTTTCTGTGTGGGCAATCCTTGTGCAGGTGATCTTCCTTTCATGCCCAACATTGGATTGGTGGTCTTCCCCTTTTTCCCAAGGAATCTTCCTTCTTGAAATATCCCTTAGCATATTGATCTTGAGGACTTCTATTAGGCTCATTCCTATTGAAGGGAGGTTTGAATCCTTTCCTCCTCTGATCAGACTTTGCATTCTTCTTGTCCTTCCAAGATTTCTACAGGGATTCTCTTCCCTGGCCTTTCTCATATAGGTATTTATCCTTCCTAATGGCTTCAATCAAGGTTTTTGGTTCATCATACTTGATCTTTTCCTTATAAAAGGCTAGCAATCCTCTTAGAAATATCTGTATTTTCACTTTATCATCACCAATGAACCTGACATACTTTAACAATCCCAAGAATTTCTTCTCGTACTCGGCCATAGTCATACTTCCCAACCTGAGTTCAAAAAACTCCTGCATTTTCTTGTCATAGAAATGCTCTGAGAGGTACTCCTTATGGAAGTATTTCTTGAACTATTTTCAAGTGATCCTACTTTCATTAACATGCTCCACTTGCTCCAGTTGGTCCCACCACACTACAACTTTCCCATGTAAATGGTAGGTGGAAATCTTGGCTTCCAAGTTTGATGAATAGTTATGCAACTGAAAGTATCTACTGAGCCCAAGCAACCATGCTTCGACATCATCTTCCCTTTCTCTTTCACCATCGAAGGAAGGTGGCTCGAGCTTCCTCAAATCTCCTTGCAAACTATCTACCCTTGTTTCCTTCTTTTTTTCTTGACAGGGGACACCTTTGGGTTTCTTACAAGATCATCCGATGCAAAAATATTTCTTTCTGACTAAGAAGGTGAGTGGTGTCCATGATCTCTGCTAGCACTTCTAGAATAATCAGCTCTTCCACAATCATTTCTCCTTTCAAAACACCTGCCTTCTTCCTCTTGTATTAAGTTTGATCCCTTCTTCGTTTTCCTATACAACTGATCCAAGCTCTACAACACTCGAGCATTTATCTAAATTTTATCTCTCATAAGTCTCTCGTTCTCTGCTTTGTAGCTCTGCACTTCCATTTTCAAGCTTCTTACTATTTCTATCAACGTTTCCTCCTCTCCTTTTTCCTTGCGTCTGTTGGACTTTGTCTATGAATTACCAACCCTGGTATTCTGGCCTTTGGCCTCCTTATCATGACTGGAGGCTGTCTCACCTTCTTCCTTTTCCTCAATATGCATCCTAAGATAATGTGCTTAAGCCTCTTAATTCTTCAAAATGTGCAAGCGACCATTTTGTTAGAATTATGCATATGATAAACAAAAATTGCCAAACGATGCTACATGTCTCTTTCTCATTTTTGTTCATGGAGATCGTATCCCCATTCTCTGAAAATAACAATGTCCTATTGTCCTTGGGTTGACATAGAATTTCATCCTGCGTAGGCGCTTCCTTCAAACCACCTTCCCAGGTGATCATGACTAGAAACCGCGTCTAAATCCTTCCTTAGCATTTTTCTTTCACGAAGACAACCAATTCGGCCCTTAGCCCTCCTTCCCTCACCGCTCAATCTACATACGACCATGGACATGACACTACCCTTAGCTGAAAAAATGCTTGTCTAGAGCTTCGGGACTTTGGAACCTTCAACCATGACCAGATAAACGGTCCTCATCCTCCTTCACGATCAACGATCGAGATCCACTTCGGGACTCCACGCTTCGGGAGTCTCAACTTTCCTTGCTTGCCTCCTCCCGGAATGATTTTACCCGTAGTTCATGATCTATTGATGCATGTCTTCCTATAGATCGACAGCTTTGGATCACTTTGGCTCTTCAGGCTTCAAAAGTTTCAAACTTCCCTCCTACACTTTCTCCCAAAATGATTTCACCCAAAGTCGACAATCCTTCGACGTGTTACTTCTAGAATCAACGGTCGAGATGCACTCTGACCTTCAGGATTTTGGGAGATTTTGACCCAATGCAACCTATCACATCTTTCCCCTCTGGCATGCCTAGTTGTTATAGCAATATTTGCCTCACCATTGCTATCTTGAACATAGGGTGTTTTTCCATTTCCCTATGCAAACTTATCATCCCTTTTTGATGAATCTAGAGCTAAAAATATACATTTTTCCACATATACTCTCCCTATCTTCTATGCAAGATGCATATACACTGACTACTCCACTACAGCCTGCGTACATCGGGATTTGCACCAGAAAATACAAAATGAGGTCGAGTTTCCATGTCGCGACAGAGGATCTCCAATCCTTGGCCTTCCATATACTAGAAATGTTCTGACTCATCCCTTCAGTTTCATTCTGAAGGCTATAAGAGCACAATTTCGAGCTATGGAAAAGAGAGAAAGAATTCAACTTTGAGAGCAAAGTTACTCTAGAGAAATTACTTCATATTGGGCCTCCACCACTTCAATCCTCCACAAAAGGCAAGCTCATAGGAAAGAGGCAATGAGGTCCTCTCAACAATAGGGAAAATATGTTATAGCAAGATTTTCCTCACCATTTCTATCTTGCATAGAGGGTCATTTTCCATTTCCCTATGTAGACTTATCATCCCTTTTTTATAAATCCAGAGCTAAAAATATACATTTTTCCACATATACACTCCTTATCTGCTATGCAAGACGTGTATACGTTGGCTGCTCCACTACAACCCATGTACATCAGGATTTGTGCCAGAAAATACAAAATGAGGTCGGGTTTCCATGTCACGACAGAAGATCTCTAATCCTTGGCCTTCCATATACTTGAAACGTTCTGACTTGACCCTTCAGTTGCATTCTGAAGGCTATAAAAGCATAATTTTGAGCTATGGAAAAGAGAGAAAACATTCAACTTTGAAAGCAAAGTTACTCTAGAGAAATTACTTCATATTGAGTCTGCATCCCTTTGTCCCTCAAGTCTGAACACAGTGTTCAGCCCCCAATCTCTTTCCCTATTGTTGAGAGGACCTCATTGCCTCTTTCCTATGAGCTTTCCTTTGGTGGAGGATTGAAGTGGTGGAGATCCATTTGGAAGGAACTCGGTTTCTTGTTTTCGAACCATAATGACATGGAAGTCTGTAACGTTGTCACTTCTGCTAATCAATTATTAATAGAAATACTCCTTTCCCATCCTATCGATATCTTGCAAACATATGATTATTATCCATGGGCATGTTTGTATTGTTTATTAATGGATTATGTTATATGATGTGCTAACCCCTTTTATATAATCACTATATGCTTGCTTTGCTTGTTTGTTGAGAACTTCTCACGGGTATAAAGCTTTGGGTCAAAGTGCTCAACGGTGGAACATCATCAAACGTTGGATCAAGGTAGGCCTCTTTCTTATATTTCACATTAGTCTATATAGCATATGTTGGAATTGAGTTGATTTCTGCAGTCATACCTGTCTGTTGTGGTTTACCCTTGGCCATAGAGAGTTTTTCCCTTGTAAAAGAAATGGCGACTCCACTGGGGAGAGATCTTCCTTCTAAGGGTTGAAGTACTTTTTTCTTCTTACATTGCTCTTTTTCCTTTGTGTTTCTTGTCGTATCATTGCTTGACAGATTCTGTTCACTCTGGGTATGAGTTTTCAACCTTTTTCCCTTGCCTGGCATTGTTTTAAAGCATGTACGCCCATTTTTCCTTGACAGTCGCGCATACACGCTTGGTGTGTCACTGCAAGAAGCGTATATACGCTCTATTCTCCTGAACAGTCATGTATACCATTTCCCCTTTCTTGTTTGCTTGGTTTAGTGACTGTTGGGTGGGATTTGAAGATTGTTGAGCCTTCTTAGGTCTCTATAGTGCCTGTTGAGATTATTTGGGATGACAGGAAACCTGTTTGGAGTTGAATTTTTGGGTAAAGTCTTTCTCTTTGTTTTCCATTTTTTATTTGTCTTTGTTCTCTGGGTTGTTTGTGTGGTTGCTTGGTATTATG
Source organism: Picea engelmannii (assembly GCA_009831015.1). Lineage (NCBI taxonomy): Eukaryota > Viridiplantae > Streptophyta > Pinopsida > Pinales > Pinaceae > Picea > Picea engelmannii. The sequence goes on from ML800999.1 coordinate 101,305, forward strand.
CTCGAGTTATTGCTTTTATAGACAGTAGAATTTATATATCAGGTTGTTCATCAGTCCATTCATTTTATTTTTAGTATATTGAAAATACAAAAAATAGGAATTTTACATTGGTTGGCATTTTCTTCTTTGAATATTTATCATTAGCTTAGCACATTTAGCGAAAGATTGCATTTTACTTCTGAATTGCAGAGTTGAAATGGAAGACTGAATATTTTTATTAGCATATCATTCATTAAAAAGTTAAAGATAGACTTTGCATTATATTCATATTCATTTTCTTGCAGATTCATAACATCATGAGTTTCGCTTCCACACCCTTTTGATTATCCAGGACCAATAAAATTTACGCTTTAAACTAAAATTGATTAGTCACGATTTTATTTTTTAGGGTGCACAAACTAGTCTAGGATTTAGTGCCTTGGAATAGGATTTTGTGAGTAAACTCCTCCAAGGAAATTAAATCAACATATGTGTATGAGACAGGGAGTTGAGAATTCCATTGTATAATTGGTAATATCAGGAGGCTCTGTTCACGCCGGAGTTAATCACGAGTTCGCGCGAAGTTAGTTGAAGGGATAACCCCTGGATACTCACCTAGCGTCAGAGATATTTCTATGGATTTATTCACATTTGGGGATCTTGTCGATTCCCATACCTCTGTGAGAGGCAGTCATTTCAAGGTTTTGAGATTTGCTACCCTGCACATACGGTGATCCAGACTTATGACTGCTCACTTGTGCATCAGTTATACAGTGTTTTATTAGTTTCTTGATTTAGGTATCTCATAGGTTACTTGCAAGGGTTATTCTACTTGTATCTTGGGTCAGATAGAAGTCATACAAAACACAACCTTTATGGAGGATTACATCTTCGGGGGGATCTGACTGACTGATTGTTAAGCCCACGAGGGCCCCTATAACTAATTATTTTACCTCCAAACTTTAGAAGGGAGTCTTAGGTCCCTCTTGGACGAGACATACCTTCTTTAGCAAGGGAGGCCACTCAGCCACTCTAGCCCGTTTGCATGTGTTGCACCCTTTTCATCACCTTGGTGAGCAAATAAGAGGTGCTTACATGCTCAGTTGGGTCCTGCTGAGCATGACAGCTGTAGAGGAAAGAGTTAGAGAAATAAAAACAAAACTATAAGCAAGAATTAAACTAATAAAAACAAAAATCATAAGCATAGGGACATAGAGATAACAAACACAAAAAGACCCATGTCACCAATGTTTTTAGGTTGATCTATTGATGAAATCAAAGCACCAAGAAGAAAGGGGACTATGAGTCCCTTCTTCCTCCAAGGGAAGGCTCTTGGACCCTCACAAGCTTGCTCTCCTTACAACAAGAAAAATGAAAATGGTGATGAAAGAACTCCTTGAAAATCCACTCAATGGAGAGGTGGATTGCTCAATGAAATGATGCCAATGTGTCTTTGTCAAGGATGGAGTCCTTAAAACAATCTAGGCAGCATAACATTACTTGAAATTCCTTGAGAAAATGAGGTGCATTCATGTCTTTTTATAGCATTGCTTTGGGCTTTTGTGTAACTGCTTTGTAGTGTGAAAAGAGGCCATTTAGGGCATTATTAGGTCTTTGACCAGCCTACCATTCGGATTCAGCTCAGATTTGAGGGTCAAATCAGCTTGGGAGATGATCCATAAGTGGTTGGGAGGCCGACCACTTCAATAAATGCATCGTTTAACAGGTGCGTGGCTTTTTGCGCTAACAGTCGCGCATCGTGCGCGTATGCACACATTCTACGTTTATGTTTCGCGCATGTGCGCGCGCGCCCAACTTCTTTAAAGTGCTCTTCAATTTTGCACTAATTTGTATAGTTTTTTTCCCCTTTTGAATGTTGTGAGATTAATTCATGGCCATGAATGACTTCATTACTGTTTGACGATGTTGAGTTCTTGTAACCATGTGCTGACAAAATTTTAGTGATAACAGATGCCCCCTGATGGATGAGGTTAGGAGAATACGTATAGCCGAAATCCATCAATGTTTCTTCTACTGAGAACATTGTTGTAAGATAGAGCAATAGTGGGATCATTCAAAGCAATCATTTGGAGGAGAAAGGAACCGGTAGGACCCGACCTTTCATAAGGTGCGTAAAATATACAACTGTGTACAAACGAGGTGGGCATGCCCCATGCTCGTGTTATGTAACTCTGAAAAGAAGATGATGGAAGTGTTGGTGTAGAAAACTACAGTGCCCTCGGGGGCGGTCCTGATAGAGGCAAAAGACAATTTTGCAAATGAACATGCTCTGAATAATAGGCATTGATCGTGGTACTAAGTAGCAGCAATGATGTGGGCATTGGTAGCCTTGCCAAGTTCAGAAGTCTTTGGCAAATAAAAGAACTGACTGCAAATAGTCGCAAAGTACGACCCACCGTAACATGAGAAGGTGTTGGCATTGAATGTTACGGGGGTCAAAAACAGTAGGGATAAATGGTGTTTCACCCTGTGCCGTCCGAGATCTCTCATTGAGTGGAGAATGAGAATCAAGATACTGTCACCCTTCTGGAAAATGGTGTTGATGTCGACAAAAGGGGACGCGACTCCCAGAAGCAAAGGGCTTCGTGAAATCTACTAAGGAGAGGAAGTGGCAGAGATACATGGACGAAGTCAAGAACTGGGAAGACTCAAGACTGCCCTTGGTTGGAGGATGTATGAGATAAAGAGTGGCCGCAACAGTATAACGAGGTCAAGTGTCAGGGGGATGACAAGACCGGTGATAAGTTGTGCCAGAGGCGGGACAAAGTAAATAAATTCAGAGGGTAGAGGTAAGTGACCTGTGGGGTACTCTGAAGAGATGGACGATGACGACAAGGGTATATGGTAAGTAAGGCTCCAACCAAGGGTGACATGGGTTGTGTGTGGCCAAAAAGGGAAGCAAGTCTCCAACGGGGACGGCCAAAAGACAATGTGATGATTGGAAATAAAGGCGTTTGTACGGATAAATAACGAATAATGGGGGAGAAATGTACAAATATAGAAATGGGTGCCCCAGTGTGATATGGGTGGCCCACGTAGGGAATAATGTGCTTGGGAGACTGACGAAGGGTGGGGGCCCCATTGGTGAGTTTTTGTATGAGGTAGGTGAAATGAAGGTAGGTTCGCAGATGGGAAAACTGATTGTGGATGAACTGGAGGGCTCATGATACTGCGGAGGTGCAGGTAAAAAATAGAATAGTAAAGAGATAATATGGGAGTCTGTGTGGGAAAGCTATCAAAATGAGGAGAAGGAGTATGTGGCTGATTCGCAACATGATGAAAGACTATCGGGACTCCCATCCCTAAAGGGTAAATGAAAAACAGCATGAGTGTCAAAAAGTGGAAAAAGGTGCTATGAATGGGACAACTCATGTAGGTAAGAATGCTACCGGGTAACAGTACCGAAGATGAAAATGGAGGCGTGGGTACTGCAAAGCCGGGAATGAGGATCCTAAAGGCCAATATCAGAGGGTGTGACTAGAAATGTAAATGCAATACAGTGGGAGAGACTACATGCCAGTGCGGAGTATATACCTGAAGGGGTTGTGTCGATGGATGATGATCGAGTACCTGCACACATGACAACCAAATACCCAAAGTGAACAATATTTGAAGAGAATCAATGATATGAGCATGTATTTGATAAATATGACTATGCGTGTGCATACCTGACCATGATATGAAAAAAAAGGTGTCCCGGGGGCTCAGGATGAAAAGCGACTCAGGGACTGTTGTGATGTAGGTAACAGGATGTTGATCCAGTGGCTGAAGAAGGTTTGAAAAATGGATGCCTTAGGCTCCCAGAATGGTGAGTGGAAGTTTGGAAAAAGGCCTATATATAGCTGTAGGGCCCACATTGCCACCTCATTTGTACCTGCTGCAATAGTGAGTGGATGAGCAGTTTCCGAGGAGATTTGTAGATTTGGGGAGGACGAGGTAGCCGATTGAGGATTTGCGAGTATCAGGTTAGTGGCCTAATCATCCTGCATAGAAATAGGTTTTCAATTTTTGGGCAGGGTTTGTACGGAGGGTCGTACAGCGGTATTTAGGGGGTGTGGGCCCCACATGTGCGGGCGATTTGGTGATAGGCGTGCATACGTGCATGCCTGTACACTGAATACATGCGCATGGGTGTGTGGTAGGAAGAATTTAAGGCATGCCCGAAGGACACACCTGTGAGTTGAACATGCGTGCATCAGTGCGTGCCTGTGGGTTTGACAGGCACGCACCTGTGCACGTCTATATGATGAACAGGTGTGCACAGGGGCACGCCTGTGAAGAAAAATAGGTGTGCGTTGATGTGCACCTGTGTAGTGAACAGGCGTGCACTTATGCGTGCCTGTGTAATGAACAGGCATGCATGTGTGCACGCCTGTGGGTAAGAAAAACCGTGCCTAGGAGGCAAGGTTGAAGGGTAAAAAAATGAGTCTTTTTGATGTTGTTGATGGTTGCATGAGCTAATATAGGACTCTGTGTTGTCTACAGGTGGATCGTAATGACGATGCCAGTGCAGTGGCGAGAGCGAGACTGGGCCCAGTTGCGAGACGTCGTGGCCATTGAGGGGCCTGGCATGCGTGTGACTTTGGCAACATGTGGGTTGCTAAAGTTCTTTGAGTGCCCGTTGATACAGGCACAGGAGTATTTATTGCAGTTCCTGATCCAGATGTGGAGTCCGAAGTTGCACTGCTTCCTCGTGCGAGGAGAGAAGATCCCCTTCACTGCGGTGGAGGATATTTATTTTCTGATTGGGCTCCCCTTTCGGGGAACGCCCTTACCGGTAGAGCCTGTGTTGCCTAGGGATACAACCCTTGTCACGATTGGCCAGCGATACTGCTCAGGTTGGGACTTTTTGTCTGGGACTGTGGTGAGTATAGGGGTGATAGATTCCCTGGCGCATCGTTGTATAGCAGTGATGATTGTGGGGATATATGGGTCGCTGGTGACCCAACGGATTAGTGGTGGCCAGCTTTTGGTGTTGGAGAGAGTGGCGGCCGGCGAGCGGTTCGCTTGGGGGTTGACGCTGCATGCGCGGATGGTAGCGCAGTTGGACCACTGTTGGTCCACAGGTGCAGGAGAGTTTTCATTTGGGTCTATCCTAGTGGCATGGTTCTTAGAGAGGGTGTCGATGTTTCGCCTGAGGGTTTTACTGGAGATGCCGGGGGCGCGAGAGCCGCGATTGAGGCGGTGGTCGACCATTTTTCTTCGTCACGGTGGTGGGGAAGGTGGCCACTTCTTTTCAGCAGAGGTGGCAGGGATATGGCGACAAATGAGCAGGTGATACTTCGGTACCCCTATGTTGGGGTGGACTTCCGGGGTGACCTGGACATGATGTTACCTCCAGGGGAGGTTTTTGACCATCGAGGTATGTTTAGTATGTGGGTATGTTTTTGATTTATATTGTCTTTTGAGATATCAGTCCATATGTATATGATATAGATGTTGATACTATATGTTGTTGTTGTTTTTTGCATGTGCATATGTGGCACCTCGCGGGCACGAGGTAGAGATGCAGAGAGCGTCGGCTCATCGAGAGCCGGAGAGATTACCGCAGGGAGAGAGGTGTCGGCGGAAGGGTGCTGCGGGGTGACCAGTTGAGCCAAAGCGGGCAGCGAGGAGGCACCGGTACGATGACCCTGGTGCGGGGCCATCACACGCTCCTTCGGCGGCGACCGGAGTGGATTATGATGACATACGTCATCATATGGAGATGGTTCTACAGGATGTGCTTGAGGTCATGTGGACGCGCATCCAGGATGAGGGTTTCCTGGAGCAGTGTGTAGGGGTACTGCCCCCATGGCGGGCCATAGTGTGGCAAGCAGCAGTGCTTGCGGCTATGACGAGTGGACGCCTGCCGCCGGGGCAGGAGGGTTCTGTGGGTGGTCCACCACCACCTGGGGCAGGTGGTGGTGGGTCACCACCTCCTTCTGAGGGAGGAGAAGGTGGTGGTGCGATAGAGGTACCCTGAGTGGTGTATGATGTACATTTTTGTTTTTGTTGTATATAGGCTGGTGAGCCCATTTTTTGTATCGAGGTGCTACATTGGCCTGCAGATACATGTATTTTTGTATGTAAACATTTAGATGGGCTGATGGGCTTTTTATATATACATGAGTATACATATTGTGAGATCCTGATGTTGTCTACATGTGTTTTTTGCTGATTATTTTGATGATGTCTATTCTATATATATGTTGTGACAGGATTTGTGAGATGTTTATGTATGTGTATCTTGATGTGATATATGCCAATCTAACACCATGTTAGCTATTTGATATGTTGTTTGATTCAATTGTCTTGGAATATGTGTAAATGTAATGGAATCAAAATGTCAAGATAAAAGCCTAACCTGCAGGTATTTGCGAAAGAGGCACGGATCGCGTACACGGTAAACATTGTTGAGCTAGAAAACGAATAGTTGAGAGTCAAGGAAGACGCTAAGGTGACGAATATGACGACGTTGGGCATCGGCCAGGAGGCCAATGACCGCAATGTATTCGGCTTGGTTGTTGGTTGCTGGCCCCAAACATATGCCGCTTGAATGTAGCATTTCATGTGAGGGGGTGTAGAGAGCCCAAGCAGTCGAAGCGAGATTTTGCGTCCAACGGCTGGCACCGTCGGCATAACCAATGTGGTAGGATGGTGGAGGAAGCATCTGTCAATAGCACAAAGGATAGTTTAGACAAGAGGGGAGGAGAAAAATATTAAAAACACTAGAAAAAAAAAAACCTAAAGTAGAATGACTACTTTTAAGCATAAAATTTCTTGAGATACAACCCGTTGACGGGTTCTTTAAGAGAGAGGCCTTCGAGAGAGGCCAGGATATATGCGCCTTTGGTGAGGCAATGTTGGATAATGTAAGGGCCATGCCAAAGTGATTCGAATTTGCCGTGGCCAAAGGTATCATGAGCGATATCATAATCCAAGACGAGGTCGCCTTCGCGAAATGATCGAAGGTTGACATGGCGATCAAAAGTAGCCTTGGATCGTTTTTTAGCTACCTCGTTGTTCTGTAAGGAAGATCAATGATCTTCATCCAGAGACTCCAAGTTCAGCAAGCGCTTCTCCATTGGAGCAGTGTCAGGTAATAGCTCAATTGCGGTGCGTAAGGTGGGAATTTCGCACTCAATGGGAAGTGTTGCCTCAACCCCATGGACTAAATGGAATGGTGTGAAACTAGTAGCGGTTTTCATCTCCGTTTGATAAGCCCATAGCGTAGAAAATAACATATGATGCCAATTGGTTTTATGTTTATTAACCGTGCACTGTAACATGATATTGAGGACTTTGTTAACTGCCTCGACCTATCCGTTTGACTGAGGGTAATATGGTGAGGCAAACTCGTGAGAGAAGCCTAACCGAGATGAGAGTTCGACGAAGATCTTATTCTCGAAGTGCTTCCCATGGTCATAAATGAGTTGGAGTGGTAATCCAAAAGGAGATATGACGTGGTTAAAGAAAAAGCGCGCTGCAGTGTCAGCGGTGTTGTTGAAAGTGGGCATAGCTTCGGCCCATTTGGTGAAGTAATCAACGATGACAATAATGTATTTGTGACCATTGCTGGAGGGGGGATTACAAGTCATAAAGTCGATGCCCCATTTACAAAAAGGGTCGGCAGTAATGACATGGTGAAGAAGAGCGGGGGGAGCTCGAGATTTGTTGGCATAGAGATGACATTGCTCACATCGTTTCACGACATGAATTCAATCATGAAACAGGGTAGGCCAAAAGTAACCGGCTCGGATAATCTTTTCAGCACTGGATATATCCGAAAGATGGCCCCCACATGCACCATTGTGGCAATCATTTAAGACTCTGTCGGACTCGTTAATAGTCAGGCATCGACGAAGAATGGTGTCGACGCCCCGTCAGTATAGGATGTCTCAGATGAGGAGATAACGGGGGGGCTGATGGAGAATACGTCGACGATCATCTCGTGAAAGGTGGTTACCGAAATTTTGAGTTCGTAGGTAGACGAGAAGTTTGCCATACCAAGGATCATCCGAAGTGATGTAAAAGAGATGTTCGTTAGGAAAGTCGGTGTTGACGGGGGCACTGGTGGTGTCAGAGGGGAGGGTCGTGACTAGTTCGGCGAGAACAAGGGCCTTCTTACTCTTAGGTGTTGAGAACTCGAGGTCATACTCCTGAAGGATAATGATCCATCGAGCGAATTTGCCGTTAACTTGTCGATGGCTGAGCAAGTACTGCATAGGGTTGGAATCTGTGACTACCTTTGTGGTGCGAAGCAGAATGTAATGGCGCAGTTTCTGGACTGTGAAGACAACTACAAGAGCAAGTTTCTCTTTGTGTTTATACTTCAAGGGTGGTCCTGAGAGGTTCTTACTAACATAATAGATGGCGTGTTCACGATTGTCATCTCCAAGCTGGACGAGGACGCCGTCTACTGATACAGCGGATGCTGATACGTAGAGAATGTAGTCGCGATTATAGTCAGGTGCACTAATTAGAGGTGAATTTGAAAGCGTTGCTTTAAGATCGTCAAATGACTATTGGGCATGGTCGTCCCAGTGAAAAGGGATGTCGTGACGTAGTAAGCGAAGGAAACCATGTGCGCGTATAGCGTAATCTGGGACAAAGTGTCTGAGAAAGTTAGCTTTTCCCTGTAGACTCTGAAGTTGCCGTAAATTCCGAGGAGGTGGAATTCCGGTGATAGCTTGGACTTTGAGGGGGTCCACGGTAATACCGCTTTGGGAAATAATAAAACCGAGGATGCGCCCTGCGGTGACACAGAACACACACTTGAGAGGGTTCAAGAGGATGTTGTATTGACGACACCGCTGAAGGATGGTTTGTAAATCATCAAGATGCTAGGTACATTTCTTGGATCGAGCTGTGAGTTCATCCAAGTAGGCGAGGATGATATTGGCCAGATCGTGAAAGATGTATGTCATTTCCCGCTGGAAGGTTGCGCCAGCATTCTTTAAGCCGAAAGGCATGACACGATATGCAAAAGTACCCCATGGGGTAATGAATGTAGTTTTATACTGATCGGCTGGGTGGATTTGAATTTGGTTATAGCCAGAGAATCCATCCATAAAGGAGAGAGCTTCGTGGCCAGCGCAATCATCGATAATTTGATCGATGAAAGGTGTTGGAAAATTGTCTTTGGGACATGCATTATTGAGATCGTGAAAGTCTGTGAAAACGTGGATATTGCCCTATTTTTTGTCGACGGGTACAGGTTTAGAAACCCATGAAGTATAAGAGATGGGGTAAATAAACCCGGCAGCGCGTAATTTGTCAATTTCGGCTTTAATAGCCACGAATTTGGATGGGTGTAGTGGTCGTTGTTTTTGGTGAACTGGTGTGATGTCAGGCCAGGTGTCGATGCGATGCTCGACAATAGAGGGATCGAGGCCAGGCATTTCCGTGTATGACCAGGCGAAAATATCCCTATATTCTTGGAAGAGGGCTTTATAAGCGGCAATTTCCTGAGGAGTGCAAGCAACTCCAATGATGATTTCTTTGACGATGCCATTTTTAATGGAAATGTCGATTTTGATGGTGGGGGAAATGTTGGCCATATTACCTTCTTCAAAAGCGTCGGGGGTAGGAATGGGATTGTTGAACCAATCTATAGGCCCTGATGGGATAAAATCTTTGGTTTCGACCGCGTAAATGGGGTTTTGGTTAGTAGGCATGAGGACTTCCTGTGAAAAAAAGAGTGCGCAGTGATGTAGCGCATCCCAAGGTGAGTCTGGACAGTTTAGCTCTTCAAGTATTTCCTCGTCGCATTGAAAACGTCAGGAATACAAGGGGTCGTGAGGAGTAATCTCGGTGACAGTGCGGTTTCCCCCTGATGGACAAGCAGAGGGAGAAATGCTAGGATATGGTGAGGGTTCACTCAACATAAACCATATATTGAAGTACTGAGGGGTACCCGTGGTGGTTGGGTGGAGTGTGTCCGTAGGGGAATGAGCAGGAGAGTTGGGGGGGTTGCGGGGTAAATCCTCAAAAACATAATTTAAGAACCATGGAGGTGTTGGGAGTGTCTCGGGCTCGGGAGAAATGACATGAAGATCCTCAAGTGACGAGGTAATGTCAAGTATCGCCTCTGCGGGTTGGTGAGGCAGGGTCAATTGACGTTGCCTGTATTCAAGGATCATAGGACACTGGTATGTAAAATGAGCTAATGAATTGCAGAGAGAGCAAGGGCATCTCATATGTTCATTAACTGAAGTGGTGACATAGCGAATTTCAGTGATATTTGAAGAGGACGTAGCAGGGCATGGGTTGTTCTGGAAGTTCTGGCGTACAGCTGCTAATGTATGCCAAAAGCGCGACAGTGTTGGGAAATGATGGGTGTAATGGCCATACTCTGAACATATAGCACAAGCATATTTGGTCCTCGACCCTTTACTACTGGAAGGGTTGGTGGTAGTAGTGGGACTAGCAGTAGTGAAGGGTGTTGCGGGAGTTTGATTGGGGGGATCAAATTCCATAATTTAGGTAGTGATGGACAGTTGTTGGTTTGGTGGCCCTCTTTTTCACATAGTGTGCAAGGTGGTGGGATGCGTGGAGGAAGTGGAGTGGTGGGCTCCTTCTTCTTCCTCCTGCCCCCAGCTATAGCAGGGGGGTTAGTGAGTATGGGGGTAGTGGGGGTAAGGACAGGAATCGTCATGGAGATTCCTTCCTGTGGTTGAAGGGATGTTCAAGGGACCATCTCTGGTGGGTGTAAGTACCAAACTGGGATTGCTAACACCATATTGGGTAGTGTGAGCGTGGCGGCTACCTGAAAATCTTCTATACCTAGTGGAGGGTAAAAGAAGGGAATTTGAGTGAGGGGTTGGGGAATTGTCTCCCAAACGGGACTATGCCCCTGAGGGGATGTGGATTCGTGGACTGTTGGGGTCGACGAGTGCACAGGAGGCTCCGGCAGGAGTGATTCTATGACTATTGGGACGTCAGGAATGACTAAAGCCTCCTAAGGAGGAATAGCATCCTCTGTGTGAGTTCTGTTAGATGAGATGACGCATACTTGATTAGTAGGATGAAGGAGTGGTGGTGCTCCATGCTATGTTCCTAACAAGGATGGATCTTTAAAATTCCCAGGACCCATCTCGACGAGTGGATATGCATCTTGGTTTGTGTGGATGAGGGGAAAAATGTTATCTACGTTGGCAGATGGGTTAGGCTCATAATGTGAGACTTGGTTGATGGTCACGATCTTCCCATTGTGAGGGAACATCATTGTCTGAAAGACGGAAGATGCCACTGCCTTCATAGCGTACATGTAGCTACGACCGAACAGGATATTATAGTCGAGCGGGGCATCGATAACTTCGATTTCGATGAGAATAGTCTTGCCCCCGAGTTCAATGGGGACGTTTTGGAAGAGCCCTTCGGGAGAGGATGGTCATCCGTCATAAGCTCGTAATGTGATGGCAGAGGGCATGAGTTCTGGGGAACCAAGTTTTTTCCATACTGTTTTGGACATGATGCACGTAGATGCACCTTCATCGATGATACACCGATGAACTGTGATGTTTCATATTTTCACTGGTATTTGAAAAGAAATCAAGGTGGGAAGATGAGGTTCTCCGCTGTCAAGATCAAAGGTGATGAGTCGAGTATCTGCAAGGTCGACTGCCCCCAAGGCGGAAAGTAATGATTTCCGCTGAGTGGGAAAAGTCTGGAGGACTTCCAAGACTGACATGGCAGCCGAGGATTATGCTAAGTCGTCTACCAAACTATAGTTGTGAGCTTCCCTAGACTGTGGGTTGTGGACATTCCTACGCAAGGGGATGCGAGGGATGCGTAGTGGTGGTTCAGCGAAAGGGAGAGGGATCACCAACGGGGGTCCCACCGGTGTAGGATTCGTCTCTGAAGTGATGGGAGGAGACTCAGTGGGTGCATGATACTGACGGTTACGGGTTTGCAGAAGGATTTCTTCCTCACTGGTGAGGAGAATTGTTCGCTCTGCTGGATTGTTGGGGTTGTGGTATTGACCCACCTGAGGTGGGGGGTGTTGTGTATCCTGTTGGGTGTTTATCACACCTTGATGTGGAATAGGATTTTGTATCACGGCAGGAGGGGGTTGTTGCACGTATTGTTGTGGTGCCTGCTGAGGGGCAGGCTGTGCAGGAGAATGGGGAAGAGCACCCAAGTCTTTCAACCATTTGAAATCAGCGATCTAGGGGCAATGATGAGTGTAATGGATGAACTCACCACAAAGGGAACAAGGGAAGATGGTTTTAACACTATTTCTCCCTTAGCGTTTGTTATTATTGCCCCCTTAGGGGTTTGGGTTCCCTTAGTTCCGGTTGCCCCCAGTTGGTTGGTGTTGTGGGGGTTGATTCCTACCTTGACCTGGGTTGTTGTTATTCCTGTTCTGTCCTTTCTTCTTGACATTGTTCGATGGATGAGTTGGATTGGCTGTGTTCAACTGTTCAAAATTTTGGTATTGTTGAGCAGCAGAAGGTTGAACAAAATTTACCCCTGCATGTGGATGTGGGGGAGCCATGGTTTGTGGAGGACCAGGAAACGGGAAGTATGGATTTTGTGGTGGTACCGATCCATAAGGTACATAGTAAGGTGTAGTGCTTTCACTAGTACTATAAGCCGATGTTGAGGGAGTACCACTATTTGTGGGAATAGGTGGATGTATGGGAGGTGACGGTGTTGGTCCACTGATGGGTGGAGGTATAGAAACAGGGTATGGTTGTTGATAAGGGGGTGGGGGCTAATAAGAAGTGCCCCCATATGTCAGTGGGTATTGAGGTGTTCCATACATCGGTGGTGGTTGGGGTTGTGGACCATGGTGTGTGGTGGCACCTATTAGTCTGTCTGCTGAGTGAGACATCCCAGGTTTGTCTTGGCCAAATGGCACAGGTTTTGGAAGATCAGGAAGTACCGTGTATAAGTACCCTGACTGTACATAGATGAGGTCATACTATTGGGCCTTACTGATGGCTTCCTCTTTGAGTTGAGGGAAGGTGGAAGCTACATCCTTTCCAAGGAGAGAGACAAGTGATCTAAGAAACCAGTCAAGACATTGTTGCTTGGTGGTTTCCGCTTTGCACAAACTACGTCGCCTATGCCACTCATGAATGTGGTCAGTGATGTGTGTGGCTGAGGTTTGTTTGAAGTTAGACAGTAGTTCTAGACCATTGTCATGGCGGATGGGTAATTGGAAGAAGGTCAAGAATGCTTTGGCCAATGACTCAAAGGTCGCATGGGACCCTGATTTTTCTTCGACATACCATTTGGTTGATGGGCCAGTGAGTGTGCGTTGAAATAATCGCAGTCTGATGGAATCATCCATAATGTTATTGGAAGAACACCATAGATTAAATGTCATGACATGGTTGGCGGGGTCATCCCCTGCCTTTCCTTCAAACTTTGGTATGTCTGAAGGAAGTTTTGTTGGCATTGCAGACCATGTGGCGTCATGCAATATAGGATCATTGGTGAGTTTGGTGATATCCGGTATGTTGAGAGAGGCCAAATATGGCATCTGTAGTGCGGGGGGAGGGTTAGCTCCGGCCATGGTGTGTTGTGAACCTAACCCTTGATGAGGACTAGGTGGGTTGGTGCTCCCTCCTTGAGAGGAAGTGGGTCCCCCGCTTCCATGCAAAGGAGAGCGAGTGAACGAATGACCTTGGGAAGTTGACCCAAGTAATGTAGAACCAAGCAAAGCTGATCCTAAGATAGTAGCACTCACAGGAGTGTGTGAGGGAGGTGTCGATGAGAAGGCACGACTTGATACTCCCCCTAAGATAGGAGGGAGATTTAGAAAGCGTCATGAACGACAGGGGTTCTGTGGTTCCCCTATGATGTCAGACTTAGTTGTGTGAATATGTGCAAAAAGTGGTGAGAGAAATACAGAAACAAGAGCCTTTGCGTTGAATGTTCACACAATATATATATCCAAATCAAACTGTAATCAGATGTGCATCATACATAAAATGAGAAAGCACCATATATGTGGGTAAATGGGTTTTGTCCACGTGGGGGGAATCAAAATAAAGCAAATTCCCGTGTCCTAGAAGATGTAACGTCCTTCCTCTCAAATAGCACTGGACCTTCCAATAGTACTCAACAGTGGGGTCTGAAGTCACCAGAAGAGAAACTAGTGAAGGATGAAGTAATTGGTTATAATGAGGGGTAAAGGGGGCATATCCCAAAAGAGCTGGCAATATTTCCCAATAGCCACACAAAATCCAATCAAGGTGCAATTGCAGCCCACAATTGCCACCTGGGTAGATGTCCTAAAGTTGGTAACTAGGTACCTCGGTCAAAGTGCGGCATTTAGATTTTCGGCCTAAGAAATGGATCACGGGTTGGATCCCGTCCAAGAGGTGGGTGCCTCAAGGGGGGACGCACAAAACAACTGGACCTCGGCCTTCAACCCTTCACGGGTATCTCCCTCCCTTATGGTGATTGGAACACTTGACTTGGAGGATTTTAAGTTTCCTATTTGACAACCTCTATGTTTTGATAATGTGAGAACCAGATAACGGGGAGTTATTTGGATGCCTATCCCCGAAATCCTACCTAGACTAAAAAATTTATTTTTGGCACCTCCTGTGGAGGAAAACTTAGTGAGTTTTTAGAAAGATTTTAGATGTAGTTGTTTTGGGAGGTTGGGGGTGCAAACCAACCTCGTTGATTAACACTGGGAGTGGATAGTCTCTTCAAGAAAAGATGGGGTATTTTCGGAATCCCTTTGGAGGAAACTTACTTTGACCTCCACGTTTCAAGAATAAGCTATGTGAGTGACAAGTGACTTTTGTGTGTGAGTGAAAGTGTGCCAATTTTTAGTTAATTAGATGTCACCTTGTTGCATGTGGACTTCACTTGGTCCTTACAAGAGTTTGATTACCTAATTAGCTAAATGTCTTTGGTACAACCTTGTGTAATCAAAAAGCCCTAGGAAGCTAGCATGTGGACATGTGGGTCCGTTACTATCCTTTAACTCCCTATTGTGATGTAATCTATAAAATCTTGAAACTATCCTAGATTGAACATGTGGGCATGCATGGGCCCGTTACAAACCTTTAAACTTCCCTAGTGTTTTGATCTAAGAAAGAAAAACTTCAAACACTATCCTATCTTTGTGACATGTGGGCATGCATGGGCCCATTACAATATTAAGATGTGTTTGAAAAACAAAACTAAGAGGGGTCCCAAGAAGGGTCGTTGTCCTCTCCTAAAGGTTTTAAACTTTGTTTAAGGGAGATGAAATTTCTTTCACAATCCTTTTCTGATTCTCAAGGTCGCTTGGATGCGCGAGAGAAGAGCATACTAAGCAATTGTAATTCAGTTTCTAGTCCCAATGTAAGTTTAGATGTGATTAAAATTGATGTTCACCTTAGATTGTAAGTCAAAACAAGCCATCCACGTGGCAAAAAGAAAATAAGGGAAATTGATTTTTATCCTCCTAAGTGCCTATGTGTGCTTGACTAACCCCTTTATATGATGAGGGGACTAAGTGTAGTGCAGTGTTTAGAGCATGCTTAACATCATTTTCAAGTGGGCAAATGGTCTTCCCCACATCCCAACAACTTACAATGTGAAATTTTGCTTAAATGTGCGGCCTCTAGTGCAGACAGAGGCGCACAGAGCGTAGGTGCGTGAACCGAGATAGGTCTGAAAGTGCATGCGCGCATAGAATGGCTGTCAGTTAAGTGCATGCACGCACGATGCGCGTCTATGGGGTGGAATACCCATGCACCTGTGACAAACGATCGAGAAAGAAAAATCCAGATGGATTTCTCTCAATTCTCCTTCGAATTGAATGGTTAACAGGTCGGCCTAGGCCGGTTTGTGCACCTGCAAGTTAAGCAAACTAAAAGAAGATAAAAATAAACCCAAATGAGGTAGGAATTTGATACCTTTTTCATCACCTTGGTGAGAAAATAAGAGGTGCTTACATGCTCAGTTGGGTCCTGTTGAGCATGACAGCTGTAGAGGAAAGAGTTAGAGAAATAAAAACAAAACTATAAGCAAGAATTAAACTAATAAAAACAAAAATCATAAGCATAGGGACATAGAGATAACAAACAAAAAAAGACCCATGTCACCAATGTTTTTAGGCTGATCTATTGATGAAATCAAAGCACCAAGAAGAAAGGGGACTATGAGTCCCTTCTTCCTCCAAGGGAAGGCTCTTGGACCCTCACAAGCTTGCTCTCCTTACAACAAGAAAAATGAAAATGGTGATGAAAGAACTCCTTGCAAATCCACTCAATGGAGAGGTGGATTGCTCAATGAAATGATGCCAATGTGTCTTTTTCAAGGATGGAGTCCTTAAAACAATCTAGGCAGCATAACATTACATGAAATTCCTTGAGAAAATGAGGTGCATTCATGGCTTTTTATAGCATTGCTTTGGGCTTTTGTGTAACTGCTTTGTAGTGTGAAAAGAGACCATTTAGGGCATTATTAGGTCTTTGACCAGCCTACCATTCAGATTCAGCTCAGATTTGAGGGTCAAATCGTCTTGGGAGCTGATCCATAAGTGGTTGGGAGGCCGACCACTTCAATAAATGCGTCGTTTAGCAGGTGCGTGGCTTTTTGCGCTAACAGTCGCGCATCATGCGCGTATGCGCACATTCTATGTTTCTGTTCCACGCATGTGCGCGCACGCCCAACCTCTGTAAAGCGCTCTTCAATTTTGCACTACTTTGTATAGTTTTTTTCCCTTTTTGAATGTTGTGAGATTAATTCATGGCCATGAATGACTTCAATACTGTTTGACGATGCTGAGTTCTTGTAACCATGTGCTGACAAAATTTTAGTGATAACAGCATGCATATTAGTCGTTTGAGTTTTTGGTATGCTCTTTGATTACTAGTTGTCCTTAGGAATCTATACTGAGTCTTCATTATCATGGACAATGGAGTTCCTTTTTCTCTCTCATTTACTGCTACCCCCCCATGATGTCCACTCATTTCATGGGGATGGATCCTTCCGCTTTGCATTATGGTATGCATAAATATAATACTCAGTCAATGCCTTGGGTCTCTAATCATTTTTCTCATGGTATTCTTGATATGTCTTCTCACTTGCCATCCTCCGTCTCGCCACCTTATGCAAATACAAGTTTTGGATCTGGGGGTATGATGCCTCCTTCTTATCCCTCTCCATTTGGTGTGATTCATATACTTTAAACACCTCTTATGGTAGGAGGTTGGAATCTTCCTTCCTACGAATCCACTATGTGAGAAGTAAGTTCCCAATTAAGAGATCATTCTACTTGTTACACTCTGTCCACTTATCCTTCTTCCATTATGTCGATTCCTACAAACACTTTTCCCATGGTAGACCTCTGTCTTCCCTTTGGTGTTTCATCTGGGGGGAATTATTTTTATAGTATGGGAAACCCCCTTCACAAAGTTCCTTCGCCTGGGGGAAACATATATCCTCACATGAGTAACCCTTGTCATGTCGCTTTCTCTTTGCAAGCAGCTTCCTCAGTGTCGATGCCCTTACAACCCTTTATGAATCAGTATGGAGGAGGATACTATCATGTTGGATAGGGACATGGTGTAAAACAGGATCCTTCCTGGCCTGCAATTTCTCAGAACCAATATTTCCTTGGACCTTGGTCTCAAATGTCGCAATTCACCACCGCCATAAGTCCAGTCACTACGTGTCATGCTGGTGTTATATCACCAATCTCTTCTAGTCTTGTTGGATATTGGTCGACAACCTCTGCGAGTCATGTTGAAGACCTGCAACTAGCCGCTGCAAGTCATGCTAGGGGCACATGTCTGGTCACTGCTAGTCACACTGCACATTCATCACCAACCTTTGCTATTCATTTTGGGGATTCATCACCAACTTCTGCTAGTCATGTTGGGGATTCATCACCAACCTCTTCTAGTCATGTTGGCGATTCATCACCAACCTCTGCTAGTCATGTTGGATATTTTCTACCAGCCTTTGCAAGTCATGCTGGGAGCATGTCACAAACCACTGCAAGTCATGATGGGGGAATTCATATGATTGAGAATCCTAGATGTCTCATACGTAAGCCTAGATTCCTTTACAGGATTTGTGAAGGAAGTCACCCTACTCTTTTGTGTCCTGTCACTGTTGGGATACCAGAAGCATGGGGCTCACCTAAGGGCCCTTCGGGTTATGAGGCATCTATGGTTTCATAACACTTTGTTATTTCTTTGGTTGATACAATAGTCATGTCGATGCAATCTTTGGCTGATACCCCTTTTCCTTTATGGATTGATGCGTCCTTTGACCTTGTTGTCTCACATCCCGTTCAACCTGTGGTCGTGTCGATGCAATCTTTGACCAACAACACTCTTATTTTTTTGGGTGATGCACCTCTTTACCTTGTTGTCTTGCATCCTATTCAACCAATGGTTGAGGAAGTGGTTGTATTGATGCAATATTTGATTGATCCCACTCTTCTCTTGGAGAGTGACAAGTCTAAGGAAGCGGTCGCGCCAATGCAATTTTTGGTCGATCCTGCTCTTCTGGTTCTAGTTCTATACCTTCTATGCCATGTCCTTAGAATTTCTATTACTTCACCTTCTGAACAAGAGAGAGTTTTACTCTTCCCGAGTTATTTCCCTCCAATTCTTGTGAGGTTCCCTTTGATTGGGATGGTCTTGTGGGGTATCCAATGCCTTCGCCTATGTCTTTTCTAGGAAGAGACATTATTCGATATAACACGGAGATGATAACCTCCGTTATCACTTTGTCCTCCTCGACTTGGAGATATTTGGGTCATCCCAAGCTTGTGTCGATTCTCCATAAGATACTGACATTCCACAGAAGGTCCGGATGGGAGCCTTGGCCTCCCCCATGGCTTTCCACCTAGAATCTTCCTAATGAGTCTTAGTTAAGCTCTTTTTTGACTCATATAAAAATTAAAAATATTGTCGAGTGATTTGTCCCTTTCACACTCGTTAAATTGGATTGGAAAGGTCATGAGTCTTAGTTAAGCTCTTTTTCAACTCATTGGAAAAAATAGAAAAGATCACCGAGTGAAATTGTCTTTTTCACACTCATAAATTGGATTTGAAAAGATGTCTATCTGGCACAAGTTTGCCCCTTTTTCACACCAAGTAGACTAAAAGACATAAAAAAGGACATATTTTGGCATTAAGTTGTGATTGCATCTCATGCCCTCACTTGAAGTATTGAGCCTTTAGCCGGTTCTCCCTTTGCGTTATAAACTGTTGCCTAAGCAGTTTTTACATCTTCAACCAAATAGAGCCTTGTTTATATCCTTCGCAATTTGACACCATATACCATGGAGGGAACATCACCCCGACTGTCCATCTCCCGCATGCATTCCCCTGCATTGATCATAGGTACGTTCCACTGCTAGAACTAGTTTTTCTTACTTGTGACACTCGTTCCCTCCTTTGTATCATAGCATTCATTTGTTATGAAAAAAAAAAAACATGGGCGGGAAGGGAGTAATATACTGTAATTGGCAGCAGTCGTGTCACCTTTGAATAGAGCACAAAGTTATTGAGTCCTTGCGTCATCATAATTTTGGGTTTAGCATGGCCTTAGGAAGATGATCTAGTTACAGAGTTTTCTCTATAGACTGGTTACTCTTCCAATCCCTATAGAGAACATTATTGATGCCTCCTACATCTAATAGTCACATCATTGATTCTATGCTGTCGGATTCCACCATATGTCTCATGCTCTTGTTCAAAATAAGTTTGTCAACCTGTGTCAGCCACTCCTCAGAAATATTGACTTTGCATGTCGGCCATACCCTCAGTTTGTCTCAGAATCACATGATACTTTGGTCTTATCATGCACCCTAGCCTTACTTTCATCATTGGTAGGTCACCTTGAACCCAACAATCGACATTTCATCATTTGTCATTGATTGGGTGGTTTCCCTTGTGTTCAATGGAAATAAATCTATTCACACTTTGGGATTCGTGCAGCGCCTTGGATGCCATTAGCCTTATTGGTAGTTTCCTCTCCTTTGTTAGCAGTTTTTCATCATTGGTTGCTATTTAGAGGGTCTTTTTCATGTACCACTTGCATTTGGTACACGCGAAAGATGCACAAGGTCGTTGGTTCATGAACATGTTCTTCATCCAATATCCACCAAATCATGAAGCTCCTTCTTTGTTCCTCGTGCTCACTGATGAGAAATGCCTCAATGCTCTCCTTTCAGCGGGTCTCTTTCCATCGACTTCAGCTCATTTATTTTGGATATGGGACCTAGAGTTTTATGAGTACCTTGAGGCTTGCAATCATTAGTGGCAGGCCCTCTCGCCATTGACAGATGGGAATACATCAATGTCTCCTAATCAATGGATTTCTCAAGTGTTTGACATCGACTCCTTTTTCACACTTGTAGGAATTTACTCAGTGCCTTGATACCTACTTTCATTATTGGTAGGTTGCCTTGCGTTTGTTAATAGTATACCTCAATGACCGATAATCAAACGATGTCTCGCCGTGTTCGACCTCAACTCCTTTATTCACATGATGTAGACTTGCACCTTTAGAGGATAGTGTAGAAGACTTGAAGACATCACTATGTGGTCGCAGCTTTCCTGAGTTGTTGCTTCCCCTTCATTGGACCAGTACCTATTTGACTTCAGTGATCATGGGAGATCAGATTTTACTCCATGGTATACAGATATCTTTAGATTGATTTCGAGACTAGTTTCACTGGGCCTTGTTTGTCATATGACATCTTTTGGCATGTAACCACATTTGTATTTGCCTATTCATGGCCATGAACACTTGTTTGGTATATTTTCCACATGGATCTTCATTGTATTCTTGGCATCCATGCATGTAAAGTCAGTACATAATGTAATGAGCAATTGATTTCGTCCAACTGGTTCTCTACCACTCCACTTCTGGGTTATTTATAATGTATTTCGGCCATCGCAGATACTCCTCTGATCTCACACATTAGGGGGCATATGTTATAGAAATATTTTCCTCACCATTGCTATCTTGCACAGAGGACCTTTTTTCATTTCCCTATGTAGACTTATCATCCCTTTTTGATGAATCTAGAGCTAAAAATATACATTTTTCCACATATACGCTCCCTATCTGCTATGCAAGATGTGTATATGTTGGCTTCTCCACTACAGCACGCATACATCAGGATTTGTGCCAAAAAATACAAAATGAGGTCGGGTTTCCATGTCACGATAGAAGATCTCTGAACCTTGGCCTTCCATATACTAGAAACGTTCCGACTCAGCCCTTCAATTTCATTTTGAACGCTATAAGAGCACAATTTCGAGCTATGGAAAAGAGAGAAAGAATTCAACTTTGAGAGCAAAGTTACTCTGGAGAAATTACTTCATATTGAGTCTGCATCCCTTTGTCCCTCAAGTCTAAACACAGTGTTCATCCCCCAAGCTCTTTCCCTATTGTTGAGAGGACCTCATTGCCTCTTTCCTATAAGCTTGCCTTTGGTGGAGGATTGAAGTGGTGGAGACCCATTTGGAAGGAACTTGGTTTCTTGGTTTCAAACCGTGCTAACACGAAAGTCTGTAACGTTGTCACTTGTGCTGATCAATTATTAATATAAATACTCCTTTCCCATCCTATCAATATCTTGCAAACATATGATTATTATTCATGGGCATGTTTGTATTGTTTATTAATGGATTATCTTATCTGATGTGCTAACCCCTTTTATATCATCACTATATGCTTGCTTTGCTTGTTTGTTGAGAACTTCTCGCAGGTATAAAGATTTGGGTCAAAGTGCTCAACAGTGGAACATCATCAAGCATTGGATCAAGGTAGGCCTCTTTCTTATATTTCACATTAGTCTATATAGCATATGTTGGAATTGAGTTTATTTCTGCAGTCATACTTGTCTGTTGTGGTTTATCCTTGGCCATAATAATTTCTTCCCTTATAACACTAGTCTCTAGATTGCACGATATGTCGCCATGTAGTGAAATACTGGAAGCGGACACATGGCCCAATCAGGAAGGTGATGCATGCCACGTTCTAATTGACTTTTCAATACTCCAAATCCTCAAAACTTACCAACACGTGGCACACATCCCAGGTGACATCCGCAAGCCACGTCACTTCAAAATTTTGGGGTCCACATCACCTCCAGGTGAGATCAACGAGCCCCACCACTTAGGCTCTTCGGGCTTCAGGACTTCGGGAGTTTTCATACTAGCACACTTCCAATTCTCTTGAACTCTGAATTCCCGAACTGGCCAATATGTCACCATGTGTCCTCCTGGATCAGACGACTAAGATTCACTTTGGGTCTTCACCCGGAGTTCATGGATCTTCTCCATGTTCCCTCCTCAATCTAATGGATATGTTTTTACTTTGGGGCTCTTGACTTCTAAGATCTCAAACTTCAACCTTTTTGCTTAAAAAATGTTTTTTTTTATCCGAAGATCGCGATCTTCTGACGCGTGTCTCTCGTGGATCGATGACTACAATTCCTCCAGGACTCTGGACTCCAGAAATTTCAATTATCAAAACTTGTCTAGCCCCACTGGCTTTCATCTGAAGCCCTGGATTTGGTGATTCGTGGCTCTCGACAGATCAATGGTCGAGATCCTTTCGGGTCCTCGTTCACTTTTTCTCGAAGTGTTTTATCTAGAGCACACGGTCAGTGGGAACGTGTCCTCCTACAGATCGACAGTTCCCAGCTACTTCGACTCTTCGAAGGTTCATCGCTCAAGCGCTAACATGTCACATCACTGCATGCCCTTAAATTTGTAGGGGTGCGCATCGAAGGTCTAGAGTAATGTGTGTTTCTCCCTTCAATTATCCTGACGCTGACACGTAACCCCTTGGTGAAACCGTGGTTTGGATTGTGAGACTGCCTTGGGAAATTAACTCCCATGCAACTCAGTTCCCTACAATGCCTATTGGTTGTTGATCTCTCTCTGTAATGGCATCTGATGGTCATGACCTTAACCTTGATTCATTTTTATCGGATGACCCATGTTCACCTATCCTCCAATCCAATGATCTCATATCTCTCTTGATCCTATAGTGGTGATCGCTCTCGAATTCAATAGGAACGGTCATGATCCTTCAAACCCTTACAGAGGATCTATGAAGTTTTGTCTCCTGCGTAGCCTCTGCAATGCCATTCCTCCTAATATTTTCAATTTCATGGTCAAATTTCAATCTCAACCACGAGACGCTAACCAACAGACTCGGCCCATACTGGCCCAGTGTTTCAACCAGAAGATCTAATACCAATTTGTAACATACCCAGCCAGCCACAAGTCGAGGTATGCTACCTGCAAGCCCACCCTTGAACTTCTTTCTCATACTAATACCTTCTTTGTTTAATAAATATGCATAAGATAAGAGAATTAAGGACATGCACAACAATATCCAACAAACATGCATGTTCTAAAGATTCAATTTACGATAATTAAATATACAACGGAAAAACATTCATACACAGATAATAATATCACAACATAGATCACTTATCTTTATGTAATATGACACCAACTGGCTTCAGACCAAGGATGTTCCACCCAATCGTAGACGCTACTGCTCCAAATCTCAATAACAATGTCACCCCCGAGCCAGGGCTACAAATCCACAAGGATAGTTCCAGAGTGAACTTGGCTTCTCAAACCAGTCAACTCTCAAGCGCTCACAGGCTTCCCAACACTCACAGCAATCCAAGTACCCAACTCTCTTCTACCCAGCTTGCACCACCTGAGAGAACATACCTCCACCTTTATCTGCCACGTAGTCCCTTAGGAAGTCCTTATCCTTATTCGGGCCTCTAGCGCAACGGGTCCAGAATATCAATGTTGGAACTCTCAGGACTCACAGTTTTGAGCTTTTCTAGACACAAGCCACTACATATCAGACATGCAGGCCTCAAGGCACGACTGGATCACACTAGCGGCCACTATAACCAACTATCTCATGGATAATTCTGTTGCAGTTCGGTCCCCCTTCCCGAGACCAATACACAGGTGAGGATGGATGGAGGTAAGTGCATGGAAGTACGTGAGGGTAAGAATGAGGTAACACAAAGGTGACGGAGCGGACAAGCCAATGACCAATCCCACAATTGGACCAGGGGTGGGTTTAACTATGTTCGTGGGGAAATCAAGAACCTCCTGGCCTCCCCAAGAATATCACGTAACCGATCCCCCCCNAGGAATAAACATTTATCCTCTCAAGCCCCCTCTCTTGTGGAATCATATCCCCCTAAAACTCTAGTCCTTCTCTGTCTAGCAGCCAACGATGTATTTATTATTAATAATGATAAAAACATTATATGTCTTGGGCACACTGGCCTTTTGATAATTGTTTGGGCACTCTGGCCTCTCAACATCGTAAAAATACATTATTTAAAATGGTGTTTCAAAACCTGGGGTGTTACAGTTGTCGAACATGGTATCAGAGCTTGTTTGAATACCTGTTCTTATTATAGATCGATATCATGAAGCCGAGTTGTCTCATCTCCATTTTATTCCATTTCCATACATTTCTGGGCTGAGAGGATTGTTCCATTGCGTCTGTAGCACTCATTTCATTCAGGAACACTTTTTTTTCACTTGAAAAGGTTTATGTTTTCCCAATATACGACCATTTCAGTCATATCCGGAGGTATAAAGCCTGCATACATATTTTTTAAAATTTTTGCAGAGTATTATTTTGGTTTTATTTCGGTTTTGTATTAT
Organism: Picea engelmannii; assembly: GCA_009831015.1. Taxonomy (NCBI): domain Eukaryota; kingdom Viridiplantae; phylum Streptophyta; class Pinopsida; order Pinales; family Pinaceae; genus Picea; species Picea engelmannii. Next base: position 125,940 of record ML800999.1, read on the forward strand.
TTATTTTCGGGTTGCTACTCTTTTAGATCTACGTATTCTCTTTTCCCTGTTCCATTTGTGATCTTGGCAAATCAGAAACAGATAGGAAAAGGTGCATCTTCCGGGTAAGCTAACTGAGATCTAACCCTTGTTGTCATCGAGAAGCAAAACAAATTTCTTGTGTGAAAAGAGTTTTTTTTAGCACGTTCTCCAAGGCTGACAACAACAAAAACAACACCAATCCTCTTCCTAAAAATACAATATGTTTGGTATACTATTTGGTTAAAAATTGCCTTATTAAGTAAGAGGTCTTGAGTTCAAGTCTCTATTTTGTTACTTTCCTTTGAAAAAATTCATGCTCAAATTGTAAAGTGTATTTCAGTTCAAGTATAAAAGTGAATCACTATAACTAGCTTTAATATTTTATTTTAGAGTTATTTATTTTGCATGCAGCTTCTCTTTTATAAAGTAACTTCATTTTAAAAGTGATCCCCACTTCTCTTTGTAAAAGTGGTTCACTTCATAAAGCAACTTACAATATCACGTGGTCTCTTGGTTACCGTTTATGCCTTTTTTTTAAAATACATAACTCTCACATCCGAAGTCCGTTTTCAATGCCGTTTTTTTTTTAAATCACATAACTTTTCGAGATCTTTCCATCCAAATCATCATTTTTAGTTTTTAAATCCATTTTATCTGCATATTTAATATGGATTCTACAAGTAATCTCTTTCTTACCAGCAACAACTACTTCCAATGGAAATCTCATATGGAAGATTTATTAAGAATTAAAGGCTTGTACCGGTTTACCTTGGGAAAGGAAAAAGCACCCACTGATGATGATAAGAAATTCAAATGGACTAATAGGAGTGACGAAGCACGTGGACTAATCAAAATGTCCATCTCTCCTAATTTAAGGTTTCACCTTAAAGAAATCGATCACCCCAATGAAGCTTGGGAAAATATTGAATCTGTGTTTGGTAAACTCAATATTATTCGAGCACAACAGTTAGAAAATCAAGTATTGACCTTAAGTCCAAGTAATTTTTCTTTCCTTGAAGATTATCTATCTAAGTTTAAAACACTCATAATTTTATGTGAGGAATGTGAGATGGACATGGAGGAAGAGGGTTGCATCTATCTTATTCTTTCTAATATAGGTAGTGCATATTTTATGTTTGTATATACCTTTTATGCCATGAGAGAGGCTCTAGGGAAAGCTTATCAAAAACCCACTCTTGAGTCCTTTTGTATTGCTTTAGTTAGAGAGGAAGATAAGCGTATAAAACTTGGAGTGAACAACACTATAGGTACCTCCAACAAAGCCTTAGTTTCCCAACAGAAAGATAAACCCAAGTATCCCAAGAAGCAACATCCTTGCTACAACAACTAGCAACATAAGGGTCCCAAACCTGCTCAGACAGCTTCAATGCCTAATGGTGACAAAGGAGAAAAATATAAAAATAAGAAGACTGATAGACATTGCAACTTTTGTGATAAAGATGGTCATGATGAGTCCAAATGTTTCAAGAAGGTGACAACTTTAGAAGTAGCGATGAAGAAGCACAACATCAATATTGATTCTACTTCTTCTTCTTCTTCTCATGGACATGCACTCTCCACTTTTGGTTTCTCCTTCAATACAACTTCTACTTCTTCTTCTTCTAATGAGTGGCTTATTGCTTCTGGATCATCTTATCATATGGCTAAGGATAAAGACATATTTTCTTCTCTAAATGAATGTAACACCAAGAAAATATTTGTTGGTGATGATAGATCTCTTAGTGTTGTAGCATCTGGAACAGTTCAAGTAGATAATGGTCATTTAAATGATGTATTATGTGTTCCAAGTCTTTCTTGTAACCTGCTATCAATATGTCATCATTCATTCAGGTGAAGGCAAAACCATAGAGTTTTCACCTCACCAAGTTGTAATCAAGGATCTAAAATATGCTAAGCACGTTCTTGCAACTGTAATTGTTGATGATGTTACCAGGTTGTACAAGTTTGACAACTTTGGGTCATCATCTTTTTCATTAGTTTTTTTTTCTCATAGCGATGACTTGAGCAAACTTTGGCATGAGCGGTTTGGTCATCTAAATTATCGCTCATTGCATCAACTATGTAATCAACAAATGGTGACCATTCTTCCTCCTGTTTCATGTAGAGATCATGTTTGTGTCGGTTGTGTTCTCGACAAACATCATCGGTACATTTTTGACAAATGTGCCTCTTGGCACGCCTCAGGCCCTTTGCACCTTGTTCACAGTGATTTGTGTGGTCCACTTTCTTCTCCTTCTTTTTATGGGTGCAAGTATTTCTTAACTTTCATTGATTATGTTTTCAGACGTACTTGGGTTTACTTCTTAAAACTTAAGAGCGAAGTTTTTGACAAGTTTTTGGCCTACAAGGCCCTTGTAGAAAACCAATATAGACATCAAATTCAAAAGTTAAGAACAAATAATGGAGGCGAATATGTGAACAATAATTTTACAAGTTACTGCACTACACAAGGCATCTAAATGCAACACATTGTTCCATATACACCACATCAAAATGGTGTTGCTAAGAGAAAGAACCATACATTAAAATAAATGGCTAATTGTATGATCCAATTTAAGGGATTAAGTCTAAAGTATTGGGCAGAAGCAATCAACTGTGAAAATTACATAGTCAATCGCACTCCCACAAAGGATTTTAAAAATATAACACCGGAAGAAGATTGGACTAAATCTAAACCAAATGTAAGTCACTTCCATGTATTTGATAGTATATCATGGGCTCACATTCTTGATGAGAAAAGAAAATCATTGCAGCCTAAATGTGAGAAGTGTATATTTGTTGGTTATTCTGAAGATGTCGAAGGTTATAGACTTATTCAACCACATTGTAGTGAAATTATTATTAGAAGAGATGTTAAATTTGATGAAAATATGTTGGCTTGCGAGCCTAATTCGACGATTGTGCCTTCTTCAACCTGCGATCCATCTTCGGAGTTTGTTCCTTCTTCTGTTCCTATTTAGGTTTCTTCTTCAGATGATGACAGTGAGGGTGAAAATACACCTCCACCTGCTCACCTTCCTCCAGATGATTCCTTTGAACCTGAACCAACACCAGTTCCATCGCTTCCTAAATGGGTCCGTTCAACACGAGAAGCAGTTGGTGGTCTTATTGGTGATCCTTCAGATCATCGTCAAACACATTCATAGTTCCAGCGAGACTCTTCTCTTTTGGATCAATTTTTAGAGACTCATGATCCAGAGACATTTGCAGAAGCTTCAGGTCATTCAGATTGGGATACAACAATGAATGAAGAGTATCGTTATTTAATGGAAAACAATACTTGGGATCTTGTACCTCTTCCAAAAGGAAGAAAACTTGTTAGATGTAAATGGGTCTACAAAACTAAGTATGCATCAGATGGAAGTGTTGAAAGACACAAGGCTTGGTTAGTTGCCAAAGGATTTTCCTACGTTGAAGGAATTTACTATAATGAAACCTTTTCCCCTGTAGCCAAAATGAATTCCATCTGCCTTGTTCTTGCCCTTGCTTCCTTACATAAATGGGAGGTCCATCAAATGAATGTTAAATCTGCCTTCTTGCATGGAGATTTGCAGGAAGAAATCTACATGGAACAACGTCTTGGCTATGTCCAGAATGACTCTAGCCTTGTTTGTCTCCTTAAGAAATCTCTTTATGGTATTAAGCAAGCTCCCCGATATTGGTATGCCAAAATGGACAACTTTCTTATTGACACTAGATTCTCTAGATGCCATTCTGATCCTAATGTCTATACCAAGAAAGTAGGAATCCATCTCATAATCCTTTTCCTTTATCTTGATGACCTTATCCTTACTAGTAGTGAATCAAAAATTTTAAACCATGTGAACACCAGCCTTAAGAAGAAATTTGAAACGATAGACTTAGGCTTTTTGCACTATTTCCTTTGCCTCCAAGTTTTGCAAACCAATGAAGGAATTTTTCTTTCCAAGTCTAAGTATGCTTGTGATATTCTTCATCGCTTTCACATGGATGATTGTAAACCATCCCCTTCTCCCTTCCAGTATGGAGTCAATCTTACTACCACCTGTACTTCTCCTGAATTTGATGCCATGTTGTACCGTTAGTTAGTTGGTAGCCTCTTATACTTGACTCATACTCGTCCTGATATTTCCTTTGTTGTTGGTCTTGTTGCCTGGTATATGAAAACACCCCATGAAAACCATTAGAAAGTAGCTAAAAGGATACTTCGATATGTTCATGGTACAATTCAGATTGGGATACATTACAATTCAGGGGGGACTCCTTTATTGGTTGGTTTCACTAATTCAGATTGGGCCGACGACCCTGATGATCGAAATTCTACTACAGTTTATGTTTTCATCCTTGGTTCAGGACCTATCACTTGGGCTTGTAAGAAACAACAGGCTATTGCACTTTCTTCAGCAGAAGCAGAGTACCGAGTAGTGGTAAATGCAAGTTAGGAAGTCTTGTGGCTTCGACAGATCCTTTCAGAGTTTGGATTCAAGCAGCAACATCCAACCAGCCTTTGGTGTGACAATCAGAGTGCCATCAAGCTCGCCAAAGACCCAGTTCAACATCAGTTCAAAACGCACATCGCGCTACACATGCACTTCATCATAAATCTCATTCATGATCAAGTTATTGAAGTGCTCTTTTTCCCTACAAAAGATCAAGTTGCAGACATTTTCACAAAGTCTCTTACAGAAGCGAAGTTTCCAAACTTCGATCTATGTTAGGAGTTTAGGAAGTTGTCATTAAGGGGATATAGGCTCTAATTCCCCCTTCCTTCTCCTATTGTGTCAACATTGTAAATCCTTCAATCCTATACCAAGTTGTTCTTAAGGGGGGATGTTATGATATTTAGATACTTAGGAGTTAGTTAAGATATTCTTGGTCTAATGCGTCGTTAGGTAAAAGTGTGTTTCTTAGTGTGTTTCTTTAGTATGCATTAGTATGCATTTGTAGTTAGGAAATCCTACGGTCATGATATGTTCCCGACATAGAGTGATTTGACAGTTCATACTCTCCTCGATCTTAACGTCCATTGATCCATGGATTAACAACTGATTGGTCCATGATCTCTATTTAAATAGCATGGAGGGTCACTTTTCAATGATCAATTGTGAGAAACTCTCTTGTAAAATCTCTCTGTAATATTTTTCTTTTGCATTAATAAACTGCTCCAAGTGGTCGCGTTGGCTGGGGCCATAGATGTTTCCTCGTAGGAGTTTTACCATTTGAAAACATTGATGTGTTGATCTTTGATCTCGTTATGTGAGTCGTTACTGAAGGTGTTTGTCCTCTGTTGGAATACATGTGTTGTCAAACAGTAAGAGGCTTAAGGGAAATAAAGAATTTGGGCAAGGGAATCTCGAGATATAGTGCAGATAACTCAATGTCCATCTCTCGACATCACCCTACCCTCATTGTCTTAGTACTTTGTTGCACACCAGTGAACAAGCTCATGGAAATTGAAAGTCTGGGAGACAATGGACCAGGTCAGGTTGAGATTCTTTGTAGGTTCATGCAAAAACCTTGGACAGTCATGGCAGTGGTAAATTAGATAAGACTTTGCACAAGGTTGTTTGTACTTGGTTGCATCCTCAAATCCATTCCCTTCTTTTGATGTCAGCTTCAAATTTTGTTCCATTGGAGTAGAGACAGGTTTACACTCAACCATGCCAAACTTGTTCAACAATTCTTTAATGTACCTCTTTTAGGAGATGAATATGTACTTTGGATTTTGACTCACTTTAATGCCCAAATAGTGGTGAATATGTCATAAATCTATCATCTCAAAGCCTTTCTTCAACTCTTTCTTTATGGATGAAATATATATTTCATTGTTCCATGTTATGAATATATCATCTACATACACTACAATATATACAACAATTTTACCAACTTTTTTGACAAACAAAGTTGCGTCATCAAGATTAAAGTGCTTGAAATTCAATTTCAAAATATTCTTAGTTAACTTTTCATACCAAGCTTGTGGTGCTTGTTTCAAGCCATATAAGGATTTGATGAGTTTCTATACTTTATGTTCTTGTCCCTTCACAACAAAACCTTCTGGGTGAGACATAAAGACATTCCCTTCCAAGTCTCCATTGAAGAAAGTAGTCTTCACATCCATTTCATGAGCATTCCATCCATTCTATGTTGCCAAGAAAAATAGAGTACAAATGGTAGCCCATTTTTCTATGGAGAAATATTCTTCTCATAATTAATACCTTCTTCTTGTGAAAATCATTTTTCCACGAGCCTTTCTTTTTGCTTGTCAAGTGAGACATCTTATTTTTACATTTTCTTTAAGACCCAATTGTATCCAATTGGTTTGGTTTTGAATGGAGGATCCACCAATTTCCATTTCCCATTTTTTATGAGAGCATCATACTCCTTCTACATGCCTTATTTCCACTAATGATGAGAAGTGGCTTATTTAAAGGAAGTTGGTTTAAATTTAGTAGATAAATTGAAATCAAAATCATATGAAACATCCATATCATCTACATCACCTCCATCTTCTATTGATGAGCTTTTGGTTCCTACATTTTTGAGCTCATTGGGATGAACACTTTCAAGTGTCTTTATGAGCCACTTTGGTAGACCTCTATGAGGTGGTGCCAAATTTTCATCAAGGTTCATCATTTTAATGCTCTCAATCATATCATCCAAATGAACTTTAGGTTCCAATGAAGTGTCTATAAATTCTTCATGAGGGGGAGATGATGTTTCAAAAGGAGATTCTAGAGATTGATCCAAGATAGGGACCCCCTCCCCTTCAAGATGTGGAATATCATCATCAAATTTGTGATATGCGTTTACATGAGTGAATCTATCTAGATGATCAAGTTGTCGCTCAAACATTTTTTCATTCTTGGAGGATTCAATAAAAATTACATCTCTACAAAGAATGAATTTCTTGTTTACCTCATTCTAAAAATGATATGCCTTGGTGGTATTTGACTAACCCAAGAAGATGCACTTCTGACTCCTTGCATCAAGTTTGTTTCTTTGCTCCTTAAGAATTGAGGCATAATAGGTGGAACCAAAGACCCTGATATGCCTCACCAAAGGAATATGGCCATACCACATTTCATAAGGAGTCTTATTTCCAAGAGCATGAGATGGACACATGTTTTTCACATAAACTTCACATAGAGCTACATCAATCCAAAACATTAATTTCACATTTTTGAAAAACATCATGGAATGAACCATAGTTAAGAGAGTCTTGTTCATTCTTTCAAGTACACTATTCTATCGAGTATTATATGAAATGGTGGTTTTATTCTTGATCCCATGTTGGCGAAGGTATCTTTCAAAACCATTAGATGTATATTCTCTTTCATTATCAAGATAAAGAGAGCCAATATGAGATTGAGATTCATTTTGGATCCATATATGAAATTTTTTAAAAGTTTCAAAATCATGTGATTTATCTTTCAACAAGTGCATCCAACACATCCTAGTGTAATCATCAATAAAGGTCATGATATATATATATTTCCATTAGTAGATGGAACATGCACGGAGCCACACAAATCAAAATGTATCAATCCAAGTTTTCTACATGCTATGGAAGTGGAATCATGAAATGGTTGTTTTCTATGTTTTCCAAGGATACAAGAATCACATTGCATCAAAATCCTAAGAATAGTATGAAAAATAGAAACACCATTCTTTTTCAACAAATGAAGGATGTCATAATTAATGTGTCAAAATCTAGAATGTCATAAGAGACTATATGGAAATGTACCTTCATCATGGTGAGAGAGGTATGTGGAATTCTATGCATGAGTAGATGTCCCTTTCAACTTTAGCAATCTTCCAACCTCCACTCTTGTCATAACGACCATGTTGTCGAAATCCTTCCTTATTTCAACTTTTCCACCAAAGATATGAATAGAGTGTCCTTGCTATTGAATGTTAACAAGATACAACAGTCCCTTCACAACTCAAGAAGATAAAGCACATCATGTAGAAGAAAATTCGAGAGTTTGGGAAATTTAAGCCCGACGGTGCCAATTCTCAAAGGTTTGAGATTGATTTATCTGCAAAATAGACTATACCATCTACATTGTCATTGAAATTTTCAAAGAATTCTCTTCAAAAGGTCATGTGGCATGTTGCACCTATGTCATGTAGCCATGCATCTATCTAAGAAACAAATAAAGTGTTAAAAAATATTCAGTTACTCCAATATTGCAATGGGAAATAATATAATGAGCAGATTCAAGTGCTTTACCTTTTGACAAATCTGATGCTCTACCTTTTTCTTCTTTCTAATCCTACTCGTACTTGATCTTCTCCCATGTTATTTTTCATGTCTTTGCTTCAATTCCATTCTTCCCAAAACTAACACATTGAATATTAGATTTGTCACAAAGATTATTCCTACCCCTCCCACCTCTAAAGTTCTTCTTTACATGTTCTCTCTTACCGCCTTCTCCTCTATAAGAATCATGTGATTAATTCTTCCCTTTATTAGGAATGCACCTAGTCTCTCTAGTGGGATGATCTATCTTATTTCTTCTCAACATTATTATGCAACTTGGAAAGATGTGATATTTTTGGCTTAAACTTCTCCTCTTCATCTTCTTCTTCCCTTCTTTCTCCTCTACTCACACTTGACAATGTTACAGGATTCGAAAGAAGGAACTCCAAGTGGCCACCATGATTTGAAATGTTTTCAACAATAGGATTTGTGTCAATTGAACTAGGGTTTGCAGCCAAGAAAATTAGGGAAAATAATCCATAATCTCCATGGATGATTTATATGGGAAAAGATAATGAGTAAATCCATGGATGATTTTCATTAACGTGAGACATTAATAATTACAAAGTGAGGTGACCTTTGGTTTCATATTCCAAGAGGCCTGAATGATTCTTCCTATTCACCTACGACTCTAAATATTTCTCCTAAATAATATTTATAACATTGTTTACACAATACAATAATAACGAGGATTATGTATCCGACAAATGCAAATTGAGTAGTACTCTCTCATCCTTTCCCTATATTTAGATATATTAGATAATTTTCCATGGGAATAGCCTATGGAAGAAATGATGTTGTCAAGTAAAGTGACTAATAAAATACGAGTTGGCTCTCTTGTGCTCATAAGCTCCCTAATTAAGTTTTTAAGTTCATTTAGACATTGATTAATTTCCTTATATGGGTCTTGTGGGAGTTAGGTTTGGGGCTTTCATTGAGGTTTTATTCTATGGTGATGGAATAACAACTACAATTAAACAATAACAAATTTTTCTTAAAAAATATTTAAATTTCTATAACTTAAAAAGTATAAAGATGACATTTAAAATCAAATATACCTAGAAATGAGAGCTTCTCTCCACAAAATGTTGAGTGCCAATGATGCCAATGTTGGGGCCTTTCTTTTCCTCAATATTTTGGCTTAGATGATGAAGTGTGCTTGCGTTAGTGGAAGAAAAAACACCATAGTTGGTGATAAATGAATAGAAAATGAGCATGTATTTTTTAATTCTTTTACAAATAGGGACACACATGTGTTATTTTTGCATGCATGCTAAGAAATGTGCACAAGTGTTTAACATGTGCATGCTATTTTTTAAAAATATACGTAGACTCTTATAATCCACGAGGGTCTAGCAAGCATCAAGATTTGATGGGGGTAAAGTCTACTTAAATAGGGATGTGTGTGTCTTCCTAAAGAGCATGTGCATTTTTATAAAAATTGAGCATCGATTCTTATTGAATGAAGAAAAATAACCATCTTCATGTTCCCATCTTACTATTCACTTTATTATTCTTGTGAATTTTAAAGTGAATTTCTTGATAATACTCTTTATATTATAGATGTGTACACTATTGTGGATATTCCATTGGATCAATTTGTCATAACAAATGTTACAATATTTTGAAATCCCTTGTAATACATCATTTTACTTTAGATGCACATTTAATATTACCACCTTAATATATGAAAATATGAAATAAATTGAAACTAGATTGAAAGATGCTAAAAAAATAATTCACCATCCACACAATAAACACAAGATGTGCCATAGAAAAAAACAAAACTAGAAAAAGCCAACTAGAAGGTGAGACCTACGTTCTCTTTTCTTCTAGGTATGAAATGAAAATACAAAGAAAGGGACACTCACTATGGAGTTGACATGGACATTGTGACTAGTATTCCTCCCTCTATAATATTCTTGAAAGTGCAAAGGTGACTAGCTCCACATGAGAAAGGCGTGACTAGCTCCACATGAGAAAGACATCAACTTGGTATTATGGTGGTCAATATGATAGGTCAACTTGCAAAAGGCATAACTTTCACTTAGGAACTACTATTGAGGTGACCTTTGTGTTGTTGAAAAGCTCTTGATGTGTAGAACATCATCTAAATGATTTGAAATTTGTTCACAATTTTTTGACCCAAAAGATGGCCATTCAAAGCCTCAAAGTGGTTTGGGAGGTTTTAGGCCTCAAATCACTAAAATGAGACTTTCCCATAAAATGATTCCTACAACCCAATAGCTCAAAATTTTCAACCCAAAAAATATCAAAACAAATGACAAAATATATAATTATCCATTTCAGATCATGATACTTAGTAAATTTCAAATAATCAAATTCATCTAAAACACTCAAATATATAAACCAAAACAAATGACAAATTATATAATGATCCATTTCCGATCATGATACTTAGTAAATTTCAAATAATCAAAATCATCTAAAACAAGCAAATATATAAACCAAATAGCTTAATTAACTTCAAATTTATTGAGTGTTAAGAAAGATACAATTCCTTCACAAACAAACATTTTTTCAAATTTTACACTATTTTTACACTCAGTTGATTCCTCTCAAAACTTTAAAAATATGAATTTGAATAAATCTCAACTAATATATAGCTTGAGAAAAATTGATATAGAACTTTATAAATCCAGAATTTAAAACAATCTAGACCAGTATAAATCCAGAATTTAAATGAAACTACAAGAATAAATACCTTGACAAAAACTGCTACACTATGAGACCTCACAACAGCGAAAAAATGAAAATGCAACTCGCCAGCCTTGGTCAATTGGGTTCACCTGCGTTGATATCAAAGCCTCGTAAACATTTTTAACATTTAACTCGCCTGTTGAATCACCTCCCGTCCAAAGTAGGACATCTGCTGAACAGGAATTGAGAATGATCCCAGCTTTGTTTAATTCAATGATGAGTGTGACCCCAAATCGCTGCTGCTCTTCCATTTCTCTGCCAAAGTTAACGGATCCTTCGTTACCGATGCTTGCGCTAAGTCTGAAACATTCTTTTGATTTAACAATGAGATTGTCTCTGGATGGATAAAGGAATTATCGCCAATATTTAATATCCCGGCAATAATAACTCGATAAGATGTCATTAATAGCTGAATATTGCAACGGCCACAACTTTATATGAATGTCTATGTCTATTTTATATGCATGTTTATGTTTATTATATTGGTTTGAAGTTAAAATAAACATATTCATTTTTTTTTAATTAAAAAAACTTGTATTACTTCTAAAATGGAAAGATTTACATAGACTCAGGAACTTGGAGGCCAGCGTGCCAAAAGGAGGAAACTAGTACCCATTCCATGTTCTTGGAAAAATCTTCTCCAGTGGTGGGTTGGTTCCAAGTCGGAGTTTCACTAAAGGGTTAAAGAGAAATCGGGCATCGAATGAAAGTAGGCTCGCCTGAAAGTTCTTCAAAAAGGAAGTCCACCTAACAGTTAATGCACTCTTGGCGAAACAACTGATCTGTTGTGTCTTTGCGAATATCCATGAGCAAGTTGAGATGCTCCTGTGAGAGATTAGGTAAGTTAGAGTCAAGGGCATCATCCAGAATGCGAATGACATTTTGAAGGGGTATGAGGGGGAGGTGACTCCTCAATGATAGGATAGTAGCCCCAATAGCCTTTCGGTGGGCTGGTCAAAAAAGCATGTCCCGTTGTTGTGTCGGCTGCAGAATGTCGAGGCGGCATACCGGACACCATGTTTGTTGTGGACGAGTTCCCTGTGTATCCACAGGAATTAGAGAAGGAAAATCCTCATCGATGAGTAGACACCCCCAATGTTCCTCTTCCATGCTAATGTCCATGCCTGACATTTCATGAAAAAGGATGTTCTGAGGAGGAGATTGGTGTGAATCGATGTTACTGAGATTAGCATTTCTTCTACGACCTGTAAGGTAACGAAAATAATCTGGACGGGAGCGACCTCACTCACAAGGCATGAATCCAATGCTAAGAGCAGTGAACAGGAAATGGAGAAAGATAATCAGGAGTTGAGCACGTCTAGGCCTTTCTATAAAAGAAGCTAAACACGCAGATGAAGCCAAAAGAAAAACAAGTCCAGAATGTTGAAGAAGATGATGGAAATACTTGGATTCCGACACATTTAGGGTAAGGCTACATTGTCCTTAATGGTATGCTTTCTCATTAAGCTTGATGCCATCCTGAACTAGAGTACCATAATAAGTAGCATGGAGTGACATCTCCCATCACAACGCCGTGCATTGAAGAGTCTCCTCAAGAAGTGGGAGGAGAGGCATGCAGGGGCTCCGTTTGAGTGCATGGTTAAACATATTCATCTTTATATGAAATATTTTAATATAGCTTTTAGAGTTGGTTAAGAAAAACATAAATAATTCATTTTTTTATAAACATTAAAAAAAAAAATCGATTCCATAGATTCCATAAACTTCAATGGAAGATACAGAATTTGAATCTATTTTTTTTTTATTTCTTTTATATCAGAAAACCTAGAATGCAAAAAGCTGTTAACCTAATCTTTTGGAATACACTTATTTCTATGGTCTAATATGGACTACAGGTCTAGCATAAAACTAATAAAAAACATTCCATAACACTAACTTTAAAAATAATATTTTACTAAAAATCTTGTTTAATATTTTATCAGCAGTAGTGTCTGCAATGTTTGAGCTAACTGTTGGAAAGTTGGAACAAGTCGTGTTTTGTAGGCTTATGTCTACCTGCTCAACCAGAAGCAAAAGAAATGTCCGAAAAAATATAATAAATCGGAACTGTGATTATTAATAAACGCTTAAAGCGAGTTGCATATACAATTCATTGAACGTTCCTTCAATTGAAGTTAGAACTTCCAAGCTGGAGCTGGCTTCTGTGGAGGATTCCTTTGATAGGTGGGCAGCCTTCTTGAATTTGCTATGTTACTGCTCGTTGCAGACTTTCTTGAATTTGCTAAGTTATCGGTTGTTGATGGATCTCTTCTCCACTGGAAATTGTGAGAATAATGAATATGTTCTCGTCCTGAATTTGCTATGTTACTGCTCGTTGCAGACTTTCTTGAGTTTGCTAAGTTATCAGTTGTTGATGGATCTCTTCTCCACTGGAAATTGTGAGAAAAATTAATATGTTCTCGTACTGTTGTCGTATGAGCGAGAGATTTTGGCGCAACCTTACATCATAATTAATCAAATCAGTTTCTGAGAAGTTTTGACAAAATTCATTCCACATACAGTGCAAAAGCATTGTAACATTACCTGTAGTTTTCTATACATAAATGTTGAACCATCCATACTCAGGGCTCTGTTTGCAGCTTCTTTGGAAGCGAATTCAACAAACGCAGTCCTGTAATGAGTACATACAATTAAAACCACTGCATTTCTAACTCTACAAGCAAGATCCGAGTAAGAAACAACATAAATATGAATATAATGCAGACAAAGTGCTGAGAACTGCAACAAGTTACCCCGTTGGAGAACCAGTCGAAATGTTCTTAAGCATGTGAACAGAAGTCACTTCTCCACATGACATGAAATGTTGAGTCAATGCTTTACTTGTTGCCCCATAGTGGACCTGAAACAATTAGTATAACAATCCCTGCTTAAGATAAATTTACACGATGTGCTATATTTAAAAGCTCTGAATGCATGAAAGAAAAGAAATAGGAAGATTTATTATACATTTGACACAACAACACTCTTGGTTTCCAAGTTCTGTGATGTGTGGTTTCCTGTAATCAAAATAAACACTGTTAATTTACAGTTCAAGTATAATACACCAAACCATACAACAGGCCTTGAATGAATTCTCATCCATATGAAAATAAATAAATTGGAAAAATTGTTTAGAATAACATCAATGGGTATTTATTAACATCAATCACACCTTCATTGGCGGCTACTCTGTTGAATCCTTTCGTTCGTGGATCGACCTTTTGCCCTAACCTATCGAACACAGTACTTCTTTTTGCTTTGGTTAGGGTTCTTCTGGGAGTTCCGAATACTTTGCGGGTACTGGCCGTCGTTCTAATAGGTTTTGTTGGGGAAGCAGATACAAATCGAGTTACAGGCAATTCTCGGTTATATTCTAACTTTGGTCTTTTGGATGTAGGAAAATCAGTGTCGCTCATGCTTATGGATCTCTGCAGTGCATTTATAAAACCAATAATCGAATTAGTGAAACAATAATGACCCAAGAAATATTAAGCTTTGCCAAAAATTGAAATATATTTTGAGACCTTTCTGTTTCTGTTTTCGACTTCTCCATCAAAATTCGTATTCCACTCATGAAATTTTCCAAGCCGCTCAAATATGCTTTTTCTTGCAATGTCTGTATTATTACCCTCTTCTTCTCCATCAATGTAGTTAAGGTTTCGCTGAGTTTGTTTAGCGGAGCCAACTAAAGATCCTCCTGTTACACAAAACCCCTGAATCAGTACTAAATTACCACCAAACCCAACGAACGATAAACGAGAAGAAAAAGTGCCCAACCTAAAAAATTAGCGTTAATACTGCTCTCGGTTTGATCATTTTTGCTTCTCGTCTCAGAGAAAATATTCCTTTGATCAGAAGATTGGATCTTCGGCTGTGGAGATGTGTAATGGTGCATGTGGGAGGCAAGATGGTCAAATAGCCTGCATCAATTTAATCCAACTTTATTCCATATTCATGGATCTATTTACACAGCCTAAGAGCGATAAAACGCTCATGGTGCGCAAATTTTTTTTTTTTGAGCAACCCAACAAATATTTTTGATGATATATATATTCGTTCAGAGTTAGCTACCAAGAAACAAATGGTCCGCTCCGATCACGAAGAAAGGTTTCCAAAGTTTTTTTGATCTCTTCCTCAGTCTTGCCACTCTGAACGAGAATAACCACGTAGTCCTGCCATGCAAAATTTATCAAAGTTTTATATATGTCCATACTGATCATTATAGGCACTTTTTAACTGCGTCCAGGGATCTTCATATATTCTAAACAAGCAGTCCTGTGAATCGATTTTTCAAAACTCACCGCCAAAGTCCTGTCCTCCGAGCCCGTCATCTCCTTCAGTTTAGAGTTTATTACTACAATCATACGAGCGACTCCATTACTGGAAATGTCCCGGCGCCACGCGTTCCAGCTCATCTTGCTGGCTTGGGTTGTTGAAAGTCTTTACAAGTCACCTGTTAGAAGTTTGGAGAGAATGAAATCTCACAACCGACGTTGAAGATGAATATTGTGAGACCGGACGCTGGAATTTTGACATTCGAGTAATTACCAGACACATTTATAATAACGAATGAACAACAGACGCATCCGAAGGATACGTCCGTCCATCAATGTGACAGTCGTAAAGGAGAGGCGTTTCGAAATGGGTGGGTGATGTTGTTAATAAGTAAAGGAGTTGGTTAATAGCAATCTTCCCTTCCGAGTTAGGTTTTAGTCAGTTTTTTTTGGTTGTGTTGTTTTAAATTTTTGTTCAATTCAAAATTAAAATTTTGATAGGTTTTTTTGAGCATTTGGGTTGGTTTAAAATGAGATAAAATCCCTAGAGTAAGGTTTTGAAATGCATAGAACTTTGATCCATATGTGAAATTCAGAAGATTTACCTTTCAGACAGGGCCGGTGCTTTTAAATTTTGGTCAATCCAAAACTTTGATCAATTTTTTGAGCATGTGGGTTGGTTTAAAATGTGGCAAAACCCCTGGACTAAGGTTCTGAAATGTATGGAACTTTAATCCATGCCAAACTCAGACTAAATGTCTACCATTCAAATCATTACTTTAAGGTTTTGAAATGTATGGAACTTTAATCCACGCCAAACTCAGACTAAATGTCTACCATTCAAATCATTACTTTACCAGTCAAATCTTTGGATGGAAGGGAATCCCTTGTCCCACAAAAAAGAAGTCTCATACACCAATTTAACGTAACTTGTCAGTGACCTTAAAAATAAATTATTATTACTATTATAATATTAAAATAGATCTATATATTTTATCTCTTTGAATATGTGATGTTATCTTTTAAAAAGAAATACATATTGTAAAACAAAAATCTCAAAACTAAATTTCCAAATGAAATTTTAACTTATCAAAAAATTCCAACTGAATTTAAACTATTAAAAAGATTGATACAATGATTAGTAAATTGCCAAAAATAATGTATTGTGATATTTTAAAATTTATTATAATATTTTTAATTAACCAAAATTTTGACATTTCATCAAATGGCCGGGTTAGCATTCAAAAGGATTGACTTAATTTAAGTAACCATGTCTTTATAAGAGTTAGTTGATTACGTTAGCTATTATCTTTCCAAGGTCAAAGAAAAAAGAAAACATGAAGTCCCTACCTAAGGAGGGACTATAGCTTCCGCGAAAAGTTGTTAGTTTTGCTATTACTATGATCGTAATAGGTGTCTTTAATTTTCATTGTAAAGTTCAACCTATCATTGAGTTTAATATGATTTAAGTTTGTTTTAATAATTAAGCAATATATTTTGATGGGTGGAGGAGTTGGAAGTTTAATACGATTTAAGTTTGTTTTAATAATGAGGCATTAGGTTTTGATGAGTGGAGGAGTTGGATGAGATAAATTTTTAAAAAGAAGGGGTAATGTAGTTTTTAAGAAATTGTAAAAATTTGTAAAATTTTAGGGTTTGTTATTTTCATGTGGTCATAATGTGAGAGAGTGATGGGTGGTATCTATTGATTATGTAAATGTGGAAAACGAGAGTGGCGTTAATTTGGTACATAGGTGGTGTATGGTTTTTATTTTTTATTTTTGTTTTTCTTGGTTCTTTGCAGTTTCAAGGGTTTTTGTGTGTTTGTGGTTATGTTGAGGTTTTTCTATGTTATAGTGGATGTAGAGGTGTTAAAGTGGCATATGGTGTTATGGCATGGTTATGGTTTCATTATGTTGGATTGTGTTGGTAGTTTGTGTGGATTACATCATTGTTTTTCTTTGTTTACAAGGTTATTGTAGAGTTTCTTTATATGGATAGTTATTCTATTGTTTCTTTAGATTACAATGGTGGTGTGAGTGTTGTCGTTTTTTTATGTTGTAGTGTTTCTTTGGGTTCTTGTCCATAGAAGGGTTTTGCACTTTGTGGATAGTCGGTGTGTGTGTCGCTTCATAGAGATTCAAGAGTTTTTACTTACACTTGTGTTTTTCCTTGGTTTTTGTTGGCTTTGTTTCCTTGCGTGTCAGGGTTTAAAAAAAAAAGAGGAGGTGGTTCTGCATACCATTATTGTCTCATTCATTATTTCCACCTTTACACTTCACGTTTGTGGGTGGTTTGTTTTCCTCCTTGTTAGTGTGTTGGGCCCTTTGTCTCGATGGAAGACAAGGTGGTGCTAGTGCAACAAAGAGGTAGATAAGGAATTGTGCCACCAAGACTAAAGACCATTAGCAAAAATAAATTTCATTAGAGATCATGGGAGATTCTAACAAAGATAACAAGAGTAATTTCACATGACTAATATAAGAAATATAAACTATGAGGCACAAATGACAATCACAATGAAAAATGAACAATGAGAGGAACTCAAAGAAGAAGAAGATATTCAATATTAGCTTTAGTTCACCAATACAATAACATTTTTCTATTTTATAAAGTTCATAGTTTGTTGTAAGATCTAACTTATTCTTATTAGGGATGAAATGGTTGTGCGGTTATCTCAACCATCACCTATCAACAAATATTAATAAATTAATGCATAATGACATTATTACATAGGTAAGCCTTCTAATCTAGCACCACTAAAAAAAATACTCACTATTGACACAACATAAAATAAAACCAAACATTCTTCAAATGCTTTGTCTTTGAACACAATTCTTAGACCAGTAAGACTCCTTCAAACTGCTCCCTATTCCACTGAAAGGTATAGTCTCCTAGCTATGATCGAAGTTTCCCAACATCATTGGACATCATTAGCACTTGAAATGTATTGCAACCCTTGTAAAGGTATGATCCTGAATTTCTAGATCTCGAATCTCCCATGAACTATTGGACAACCATCCCCACATACATGTCTCATAACCCCAATGAGGTATAGCTTCTATGATCTACAAGCAACCTGGACTATTAAACAACTATTTTGTTTCCACTACGTTGTCCCTCATTGTATTCAAAGTGTGGGCCTTCTTAACATGAATTCTTCAACAAAGTCTTCTTCATATTCTGTATTTAGTGTATTTTCAACAAGAACTATATTTTTTCATTCTTTAAGGTTTCCTTTGAGAAGATCATTGGCATGGATTTTACAATTAATTGTTATATGACCCATTTTCCATAGTAGTGACATTTTATATTCCTTCTGTCTTTACTTGGTGTTACACATTATTTTGGTCATCGTAGTGATCCATTGACAACATGTGTTCATGTTCCCAAAAAGAGCCTTTCTTCATGAGGAAAGTGATTGACTTTCTCTTCTAAAAAACCCTATTAAGGAAGGTCATCACAGGCTGCACCATATGTAGGGTTTGATGATGCCTGGTCGTCGCCCTCTACTCTAAAGCTGGTTTGCGACGTTTTTGCAGGCTGCTCTACAGCTAGGGTTCGATGATGTCAAAAGGCTAAGAAAAAGTCAAGCTTCACGAAAGTTCTAGAAGGGGATCTTCTAGAAGATGAAGTGGCATCTGTATGGTTGGGATCCTACTCACTTCTCTGATTTGGTGGGATCATCCTAATCTCTTCAACCATCTCTCTTTCCCCTATATAAAGAGGGATTTCTTATGGAAAAGGCTAAGGTTTATTTTAAGGTTAATGAAGATTGAATTGGCTAAGATTGTATGGAGAATTCTACATTAGATCATTCTTGAGAGCCTCATTTCAGTTCATCAAGTCGGTGTGGATCTTTTTCATTCAATAGTGGAGAAAGTGTGTGTGTTGGAGAAAAGAGTCATCGGAAGGGGACCTTTCAACATCAAGGCTTTGGTTGTAATCTCCACATTCACTTCAATATAATACAGTGATATGTTTCTTTCCCATAAAACTTGCTTTCTTTTATTGTATGATTCCTTGATCACATGCATAAGTTCTTGTTGAGTATATTATATTGCTTTCACTTTGGTTGGCTTGTGTTCTCTTGTAGATTCAATATCACAGGAGCACTGGAGTGGAGATAGGACGACAACGGAAAGAGGAATGGATATTTAAATAGTATGTTTCTCATCTCTTGTTAAATAGTAAACTCAATGATTAGATCTTAGGGAAAGCGTAATATTCTGTTATGTTTTGTTCTATATCTAGGTGGATCTAGGGAGATATGTTTATGTCTGCATTTACCGATAACTCCCATAACAAAATTGGCGGCCATACTGGGGATGCGACCTCCTTTTGATTTTTTGCTTCCCATTTTCCTTTAGCCTGCCTTCCTTTGATATTTTTCATTCTCTGAGTCTGTGGGTGATCCATTTAGGCTCCCTGGGTTTAGAAGTTCCTTTAGATTTTTTCCTTTCTTCCAATTTTTCCAAATTTATAGAGATCGTCGCACTGCAACCTATTGGCGGTCTGCGACGACCCCTGAACGCCGCACCCTACTTGTCCAATCCAATGCGGTGACGTCGCACTGTGCTCTACCAGTAGACTGCGACGACCTTAGCTCATCGCACCGTGTTTCACACCCATCCTGTGACAACTCCTGTAGGTTTTGATGGAGTGATTCATTTCATCTTTTACCACCCAGATTTTCCTTAGTAGCCTAGGGTGAAATTCCTATGTTTGTGATTGATTTATTCTAGTTTAAAGCTTGCTTGTGATTTGTTTACAGTGATTGGAATTCTTTCTTTGTGTTTTTCAATTTTTTTGCTCATGCTCGTTGTCACAAGGATATAATCTCAGATCTTCATCTGGGTGTTTGTTTGAAAAAGGGTCTTTGGTTTGTTTTAAGTTTTGGATTCATTCTGTTTTTCATATTGTTCGTTGATTTAGAAACACTTTTTGCTTTCTTATGTCAAAATGTTTTCTTCTCTTTTTCATTTTTGTCTACATTGTGAATTTGATTTGGGAATTGTGTTGAGAATGTCTTGATTTTCTTGGATTACATTTTCCTTTCATCATCGTATCTCTGATTTTGTCTTGGAAAGTAAGAACTAAATTCATTCATTCTTTTAGTAATCTCGAATAAGGAAATTTTTTACATTCAAAATATTTGTAAACAGAAGAAATTGGAAAATTTGTAGTTCATGATTATTTGGAATTGTGTTCATTCGGAATTAAGAAATTGCAATTTGTAGCTTGTTCTACTTCGAAAGAAATGCCTTCTCCCTACTGTAACTAGAGTTCATTGAATTGAAAATTGCACATTCATCTCTTTTTTCATTTTATTGGGTCAAGGTCACAACATCAACAATTTCACTTCCATCTCCCTTTTTGAGTAAGCAACAGCCTCTAAAACACATCGTAAATTTAAAATTTATTAGTAACTTTTATTTTCTAGATATCTTTTTCACCAACATTAGCTAGGATAGTGCTTTGGAATAGGTTGTGAGGAACTCTCTCCAAAGCATCAAAACACACAATAGTATCTTGTGATAGGGAGAGTTCAAATCCAATTGCTACATTTTTTCCTAGGAAGCCCTTCTCACACAAGGGTCAAACCTGAGGTCTCATTCACCGTTCTTTGTTGGTCTTGGTGTAGAGATTGCACGTATTATTGGGGGTCACTTGAAGGTATACCCACAATTATGAGTGGAAGTCTTTCGAGTTGATTTCAGTCTAGATACCCTGCCTTTGTGTGTGGATCGAATTGTCGACTCTTTCCCCAACCATCAGTGTTATAGTTGGTAACCTTAGTAGCCTATCTCTTTAGGGTATTTACACAAGGTGACTGTGGAGGGGCAAGTCTTCACAGTACCTAGAATCGACGTTGGCCAAACTCACTTGGGAGCCTTGGAGGGTATACCCACGATTATGTGTGGGAGCTTGCACCAGGGTGTAATTCCATTAAGCAGGTCGTCAACGTAACTTTTCCACCCGCTTATCCCAACCCCTTCTTGTCTTGATTTCACGACGTTGAATTTCAGCACCAACTAGTGACTTCGAAATAAGAAGGTTTGTTTGTTTGGTTTGATTCCTAGATTTTATTAGTGAGTGTTATTGGTTTTCTCTAGTTGGCCATAGATTTTTTTCGTTCTTTACTTGGTTCAGCCAACATCGACCTTCTTCGTTAACGTAGGATGCAAGGGCTACCCCGGGAAGATCCGGAAGGTTACCAACCTTTTCTTCCTAACTCACCAGAAGGCTCTCCCAAGGGAGTGGTCAACAACGAAGTAGCTTCTAAAGTTGGAAGCACACACTCTTTGGAAGGATTTTGAATTGTTTCAAACTCCTTAGAGGCTTTTTGACTTCCTGTCAATCCAGCATTGAGTGTGCTATGAAATCCACGTATACCCTGGGTGAATTCATCCGGATAAATTTTTATTGTTGATGATACTAAAGTACCTACCGGACCTAACATGGGATCTGGAGTAGAGGATCCACTTTTTCAAAGGGAATCATTTAGGACCTCGACTGACACTTTTGGAACTTCTAATTTTGGTTTGTCCCTTTGAAAATACGTGATATTTACGGTAACCTAGGAGCGAGTCCTGATCAACCTATGGCATCACAAATGTTTGAGACGTCTGTTACCTATACAATAGTTTTATACCATTTTACTGGTACTACCAGTAGTGTCACCACCATTTCAGACCAGTTGTTGGTCGATTATCACTTGATCCTTCCTCTCCATATGGCCCATTCTCTGGTCCCACGAGCTACCACAAATTCTACCATAAATGTGGTTGTTACCCAAGCTCCAATTGGAACACCACTTCCATCTATACAAAATCCATCACTTCCCCCTGGGTATAGAGCTTTGAATACTTATGTTACTATCTCTACCCAAGTTCCATCCAGAGGTTCTGGACTTTTTATTCCTCCTGGGTATAACGATGCAATTCAGTTTGTTCCTACGCCTGCCCAAGTACTCTCCAGAGGGCCTTATGCTCCTCCTCCACCTTTGTTAGGAGGATCTCATCATATTGTCCCTAGTGGATCCAATCGTCTTGGAGGCATCAATCTTTCGATCACTTCTGGTTACTAGATTCCTATTGGACGTCAACCTCAAGCTAGAGGGAAACCTCAATTTGGGGGTCAACCTCAGATTGGGGCACAATATCAACTTGAGTGGAAACCTCAGGTTGGAGTATATAACCCACTTTATGGAGAGAACACACCTGTGTTACAATCTCAACCTTGGAACCTTCCTTTCCAAGGAAATCTACAATTGTTTGAGGGGAAAAATCCTCAAGTTAACTCTTTTGTACCCCCTAAATTTGGTCAACCGTATCCAGGTTCTTTGAATCCCGCTTGGGATCAGAGCATTCAATCTAGTGTTCCTTTCCAAAGGAACATCCCTAATCAACCCAACTTTGCAAGCTATATGCCTCAAAATCCTCCACAACCGAATCTGTTAGGACTGTCTAATTATTTGCAAACAACTTATGGTCCTACTGGTATATCTATGGGGCTTCCCCCTCAAAACTACCACTTTCCACAAGTGAATTGATAGTTTCCTTTCTTGGCCACTTTGGATTTATCTGATCTATCTAGTATTTTGAATGATCCTATTTTACATTCTCCTTATTGGCTCATCATACCAGCCAAGTTACCGTCCAACATTCCTAAATTTGACGGTCAAGCAGGAGAAGATCTGAATAATCATGTTATGAATTTTCATCTGTGGTGTTCATCCAACTCCTTGATTGATGACTCACATTAGATTACAACTTTTCTAACGAACTCTACGGGTTCAGCATCAAAATGGTACATCGAGTTACCACAAGGTTTCTTCAATGAATTTCACACCCTAGCCATGGCCTTTTTGACACATTACTAGTTGCCAATTCGATATGAGACATGAACCAAAATTTTTCGTTCTTTCAAGAAATCCTCATCCACTCATATCTCTGATCACATTCATGAGTTGAGGAGAAGAAGATGTTTAATCAAAGTTCCTCTTCCTAATGAACTATTAGCCAAGTGGTTTACCAAATCACTCATTGGACCTATCGCTCGTGATGTCTCCATGGGTGGTATTGTCACTGAAGAGCAAGAGATTAGTCATGCTCAGTATCTCGATCTCATTTATTCGCAAACAGTAACACTTTACGATTTGATCCTGGATGCTCCTCATCCTTCCACAAACCCTACCCCAACACCTACAACAGCTTCTCATGTTGCTAATGGTGTGATTAGGACCTTTCATGATGAGACCAAGTCTTCTCACGCCAGTCACACCAATCTCAAATGTAATAATTCTAATGCACAAAATACTTCTACTCCTACTCCTTCCACCAGTAAGACTATTGAAGTTAATTATGTTCAATCCACGCCTGCCGAGAAAAACCAAAATAAAAATAAAGGGAAGGGTAAGGATAAGGAGGACAAGAATAATAATCCACAATATGATAAATCCAAAACACAAACCATTGATGAGAAAGATAAACGTAAACCTCATTACCCCTACCTTATTTGTGGTGATGATCAATACATGAAATATTGTCCAAGACGTGTTGAAGTTACTAAGTTCCTCCAAGGGACCGGGAAGCCTTCTACACCCGTCATTTTTTCACAACCTTTCCCTTCTCAGCAACAAGCCCAACTAGTCATTCATAACCAAGCTTCTCCTTCTACCTCATCTTATGTCCTTATGTGTATTGGTGATTCTAAAAAGAACAAAGTTGCAGTCGCAACTCAAGCTAAAGATTACTCTCCATTAAAAGAGAAAGTTGATGATATACCACCTTCATTGGTTCAACCTTCTATCCCAACTTCACCTCCCAACGATCCTCTTCATCTCGAAAGATCGGGTCTCGATATATTTCTTGGCCCTCCTCCCAATGGCATTGTTCAAAAGTCTGTGTTCAATCCTCACGCACGTGCCGCCCAAAACTACAGTATTGTAGAAGATCTTGCGCAAGCACCCTTTGCGATGTCATCTCTCAAATTCCTTCAAAGTTGCCTTGCTCAACATAAGGCACTTTTAAATGCCATCGGTGGAATTGATCCCACGGATATGAATCTAATAATATTTGACTTGGAAGATCACGTTCCATGTCTTCCTCCTCAGTTAGCATTTCAGATCGAAGTTGTTGTTGAAAACAAGAATATCTGTAGAACTATTATTAATGAAGAAGCCTCGACTTGCGTCATGTCTGTCACTTGTTGGAAAGCCATTGGCTCTCCTACCCTCACCGAATCACACAATACACTTAAGGAATTCAATGGTACAGGATTTAAACCCTATGGTGTTGTGCCCTCATTGTCTATTAAGTTGGAAGGTAAATCGATCAATGTTGAGGTTGAGGTCTTCAATGCACCTCTTGATTATAACCTTTTACTTGGACATAGTTGGATTGATTCCATGCATGTAGTTGTGTCTACCCTTTCCGTGTGGTACATTTCCCGCATCAAGGAATGGTCATTATTGTTGACCAATTGGCCTTATTTAATTTTGATTCCCATACAAGCAACGGTCCCTTCATTTCGAAGACACCTCTTGGTTACGAGAATGTCGAAGTGGGTCTTTTGAAAGATTCAACTTTGATGGGTACATTTCCAATCCCACCACCCGATATTACCCCTCCTTTCATTGCCTCTATTAACATGCTATCCATCATTGTTTGTGAAACCCCTGAGTCATATGACCCATGGATAGTACCCAACCATGGTTATTACCTTCTTTATGGCAACAAGATGCCTTTAAGTCCAGTCAAATCCACTTACCAAGTTATTCAATCGGAAACTCTCTCCTCACCTTCTCTTTGTGATTCATCTCCTGATCTGTTTCACGTGATTTTTCCTATGGACAAGATGATCATGTTTTTCATGTATATGGAAGACACTCCCTAGGAAAATGGACGTCATCTCTCCATTATCTTCCTAGAACGCGATAGCATAGAGAGTTACCAATGGATTTTGACTTTGTCGACTGTTGTTGTTATTTCCTCAGTTCCTAAGTCAACACATGATGTTTCGTACAAAAGGAACTTGAGAAACATTTCCCCTACCATCCCTCTCGACATATCCATTAAATCCAGAGTCATGGAGAATGTTCATATCGAGGCCTCATGATCTACTAATGAGGTCCACACATATAAATCCCTTTTCCAAGAATTTCGCGATGTTTTCGCCTGGAGTTACGAAGAAATGTCAGGTATTGATCATGATATCATTGTACATGACATTAATACATACTCGGATGCTAAACCTATTCGATAGAGACTTCACCCAATGCATCCACTCAAAGTTGTTGCTATCAAGCTTGAATTTGAAAAACTTCTTAAAGTTGGCTTTGTTCATCCCTTGGTTTTGATTGATTGGGTATCCAATCTAGTTCTGGTGAATAAGAAACAAGGTATTATCTACATTTGTGTAGATTATAGGGACATCAATAAGACTTTTCCTAAGGACAATTACCCGACCCCCTTCGTCGACCATATCATCGACGACTATGTCGGCAGTGAAATCTTCTCTTTAATGCATGGTTTCTCTGGCTATAATCAAATTAATATTTTACCCACGGACCAACACAAGACTGCTTTTATTTTCCCTTGGGGAACCTTTGCTTACTATAAATTACCCTTTGGTCTCAAGAATGTGAGTGCGAATTTTCAGTGAGCTATGTCTTATGCTTTCCATGATATTAAGCACATTGTGCAATCCTATCTTGATGATCTACCAACGCATTTCATGCATCGTCAAGATCACCCGACACATTTAAGGGTCATTTCCGTACGTTGTCGTTATTACCGTATCTGCTTAAACCCACACAAATGTGTTTTTTGTGTGGATTATGGCCGACTTCTTGGTTTTATTGTGTTGATACACGGGATTCGAGTAGACCCTTTGAAGGTTGAGGCTATCCTTAATCTACCTCCTCCTTCCACACTCCACCAGCTCCAAAGTTTGCAAGGGAAGGCAAATGTTTTACATCGTTTCATCCCCAATTACGCTGAACTAAAGAAAGGATTCACTCGGATACTCAATAAAGATTACGAGTTTGTATGGGACAATACTGAAAACTAAGCCTTTGAAACTTGCCTTAACATGTACACCATTACCATGTCCTCCTGATTATAGTCGAGATTACTTCCTCTACTTAGCTTCTTTTGAATATACCATTTCCATGGTCTTAGTCCAAGAGGATGATTTGCATGACGAACATGTGATATGCTATTTGAGTGGGAGTCTCACGACTACTGAGACCAAATACCTACATGTGGAGAAATTGGCCTTGGTAGTTGTTCAAGCTGTTTAACATTTTCATCATTATATCTTATTACGTAGAACCACCATTATTTCCGATTTCAACCCTATGCAACATATCCTTACGCGACAATTTCTAGGGGGCATGTACTCCAAATGGATAGTGATTATCCAGAAGTTTGACTTAGAGTTTGAACATGCTAAGTCTAATAAATCTTTGGTTTTCACCGAACTAATATGTGACCTTCCCTCCACTGAGACAGAAAATGTGGTAGAGGATTCCTTACCTGATGAATCCTTTTCTCTGATTAGTTCTGGTGATGTATGGTATGGAGATATCATTATCTATCTCCAGACTCAAACTTTCTGGCCTTATCTCTCTTGTATAGATCGTCGTTGCATACACTATCAAGCTTGACAATACATCATTCTCAGTGATACCCTCTATCGTCGCGGTATTGACACCATTTTTCGATGTTGTCTCACTTACAACGTTGTCTCACTTACGACGAAGCTGGGAAATATTTGAATGAATGCCACTCTGGAGCATGTGGCGATCATATGTATGGGTATGCCACTGACCAAAAGATCTTACGAGCGGGTTATTTCTAGCCTTCTTTGTTTAAGGACTACATCACTGTTGTTCAGAAATGTCATGCTTGCCAAAATTATAATAACAAGATAAGATCTCATCCTACTCCCTTACATCTTGTAGTTTCCGTTGGTCCATTCTCCAAATGGGGCATTGACTTCATGACATGTAACCCTCACTTGGCCGAGGGGCATGGATACATCATTGTAGGTGTGGATTATTTCACTAAATGGGTCGAGGCGATGCCTACATTTGATAACACCGGGAAAACTGATGCATTGCTTATATTCAATCATATCGTTACTCAGTTTGGTATCCCTCAAGCTATCGTTACTGATCACGGTAGTCATTTCCGGAATTTTATGATGTCTAAACTTACTAAAAGGTTGGGTCTTCACCATGAAAACTCAACTCCCTATTATCCATAGGCCAATGGCCAAGTTGAAGCAATCAATAAAGTTCTCATTACTATGCTTCGACGGATGATAGGAATTCATAAGACAAATTGACACACAATGTTGTTCTCAACATTATGGGCCTATCGAACATCCATTAAGTCTGCCACGGGATTTACACCTTTCCAGATAGTTTATGTTATCGAGGCTATATTGTCAATTGAATGTGAAATACCATCTTTGAAACTGGATGTTGAACTTCTCCCCAATACCTCTGTCGAAGAAGAGCATCTTTTGTATTTGATGCAACTAGACAAAACCTGTCGCGACGTTGCCCTAGTTATTGTTGGCCCTTGACCAAGTTTAAGAGTACTTGGTCATACTTGACCACTTTTGGGACTGTGATAGCTTGGCAAGGAAGGAGCGCAACGCGAAGAAGAAAATAAGGAAGAAAGACCTATTTTGGGGTCCATTTTAGGGTTTTGGGTTGATGTAACAGGAAAGGGATGTCGGCCCGTGGGTTTACCCATGTTTAGGCCCATTTTGTAATCTATAAATAGGCAATGTAGATAGCAAGATAGGAGATAGTAATGTAGTACATCTATGTGATGTATGAATGAAATATTAGTGCTAGTAATTGGATCTGTGTGATCAGATGTATCTTAGAGTGCTCTATGCACGTGATCGGAGAGCTAAGTGTAGGTTGTTATAGTCTAAAGAGCGAGGAAGAAGGATCTAGCGAGCTGCGTAAATCTTTTGTCCTATGCAAAGTAAGGGTCATTAGAGCTCTGTGTTGTAACTGCTTAACCGTGATAATATAAAGAAGGCTTTGTGGACGTAGCCCCAGGGTGGGGGTGAACCACGATAACTGTGTGTATAGTGCTTTGTGCTTCACTCTTATGTATTTATCTCTTTCTTGGCTAAGTGCTTGATGTGATTAAGTAGATCTAGTTATGATTTGTGCTATTGATGAATGAATGAACATTAGATCTAATATATGAGATTCTTAGTGCTTGATATGTTGAATCTAACCTATATTTTTGTGGATAAGTACTGAATCATTCTTAGTATAAGTATCCACTGCGATTCTTTGTGCCTTCTGCAAAGTATATTAATGAATGTATGCTAAGGAATAATTGTTGCTAAGTGCGTTGTAAGAAGGATAATCATAGATCTGTGTCCCAGCTAAGGTTGCAGACACCTGAGTCTTACAACCACCCCTGCCTCTACCACGGGTGAGACTTCATCTTCTTCGCAGGTGTTGCCGAAAGGGTTGGTAGTTAGGGCTTTGTTGGTGCGCTCTTAAGCGTTGAACCCTGGCTCTACCCCTGTGCCAACAAATGGTTCCATTCT
Organism: Picea engelmannii; assembly: GCA_009831015.1. Lineage (NCBI taxonomy): Eukaryota > Viridiplantae > Streptophyta > Pinopsida > Pinales > Pinaceae > Picea > Picea engelmannii. Next base: position 154,815 of record ML800999.1, read on the forward strand.
CGAGACTGGAACTGTGATTGCTAGGAGCTGAAGAAGAAGAATCTTTGCATGAAATAAGCTCTATGCGTAGATCTGTTGCTATAGTGCGCAATGTTTTGTTTGACTTGTGAAGATTTGTGCCAAGAAATGAGGTCAGATATTAAGAAAGAGAGGTCATATCTGAAGAAAAGAAGTCAGATCTGTGAAGAAAAAGGTAAGATATGTAAGCTCTATGCCTTGATAAAGGTAAGAATAGTTAAAAGTCTTAGATCTCAAAGCTTTGTGCTCTGCAGAAGAAAGATAAGTGAAATTGTTTTTGTTTCTAAAGCATGGATCTAGGTATGTTTGATAGATTCTATCCTAGCTTCAAAACTAGGGAATTAATAGATGAAAGAAAGTTTGATATGAATAGATCTGATAAATATAGTGATAGATATGTTATACCTATGGAACAAAAGAATGTCTGGACTAACAAGTGGATGCAGGATCCTAGAAAAAAAAAATTGCAGGCTAGCCACCATGATCCTGGTGTGCAGTACAGAAGGAGTTGGGGAACATCTAAATGGATGAGAAGATTAACCCTTTGTTATAGTTGCAGACGACCGAGACATCTTGCTAAAGAATGCCCTGGGAGAACACCTAGTTGCCTCTGTTGTAAGCCTATGGACCATGAAGTATTGGATTACCCTAGAATGATTGCTAGGATTGAGAAGCTAAATATGGAACAAGCAAACCCTGAGGGAGATCAAGAGACCAAGATTATAGCAGAAACCCAGAAAGAATCAGAAAAGATATTGCTACAGATGAAAGATACCTTGAATGACCACCGACATGTTAGGATATCAGAGATATTCAAAGAAAAGGAGAAAATCGAAGCAAGAATAGGGGACTTTGACATTGACTGTACTCTTGATGAAGAAGTGCAAGTGAACATTATGCCAGAAAGAACTTGGGAAGCTATAGGGAATCCTTCCATGATCCCTTCCCTAGGAGGAACAAGTTTCTTCATAGGAAAGCTAGTCAACCTATGTGGAAGGCTCGCCTGGATACCTATGACTGTCAATGGAACTTTGACAGAGGAAGACTTTGAGATTATTAAATTTGTTGAAGACATCGCCCCGTTCACCATGCTCATAGGAAAACCCTGGATTGATAGAGAACGGGCCAGACGAAGAGAAGAAGAGAAAGTTTTGGAACAGAAGAAGCAAGAGTTAAAAGACTTTATGACCAGAAGGATCGTGCACTTGATTGAAGAACAGAAGAGAAAATCGCAGATATTCAATATTAGTACCTTCGATGGTGAAGCTAAGAGAACACTTGAGGATCCATAGAAGATCAAGTTACCTATTTTTTATACAGAAGAAGTATTATCAAGGAACCCTAAGAAAGATTTTCCATAGCGCAAAGTAACTAAGACCATAAAAGATAAACATTAGAATGGTAAAAGAATTATTGAGACGAAACTCATTGGGAAGAAGGCTAGGAAGTTAAGAAAGAAAAGGGCTAATACTTTAAGGTTACAAGAGGTTCTAGAGGACACTTCGCAGCAAGAAGAATTGCAGAATTGGAGCTTCGCCGAGATATCAGAACAACGACATAGAATACTTTTCCATGATGAAGAAATATAGTCGTTGGAACCGATATACCCATTTGACTTCCACTCCAAATAGATCGAAAAGTAGTTATGGGTTACCACTAGACCATTGGATAGCACCAGAATGGATAGAACAAAGTTAATGAAGGCCCCATGTTCGTTGCAAGTAGACCGTTGCTGAGATTTCCTACTTAACCTGTCACGCCACGCACCGAGAATACTTCTTTCTAACTGAGAATCTGAGCATGAACCCTGAGATTTACTTACCCTGAGATCATTGCCTTACTATTTTCTTTCGTCTCTGAATTAATTTTGCACCCAAGCCAGCTGACCCAAGTTTGTATGTCGAACGAGCTCAGCGCTGCTGAGAAAATTGTTGAAGAAGTTCTAATTGATTTAATGGTTGAGAGAGTCATGTCAAAACACATAATGTCTACAAGTTTACATGCATCGTCCTTGTGCGTACGACCAGCTTCTCCCTCCACTTCTCGAGCAGGACCATCCCGACCACCTTTGGAAAGACGATCTAAGTTAGGAAACTACTTCGCCACTGTGAATATTATCCCAAGCATCTTGCATAAATATATCCCACCACTAAGAGGACTAGTGAATCAAGAATCTGTACCTAGAGACTTCGACTATGTTGTAGTCATTGTATACCTCCCAAAAGGGGTTTGCGCAGTTCATGATGGCCAGGAGAAGCTCACCACACTGAAATTCAGTGATTTTAACCTTGGATATCACAAGGTATATAGTATGCTAGCCCCACACAAGTATTTGACTATTACAAAAGGAAAGAACCCCAATATTGTACCGCAGTAATGGACCCATAACCTTGTGCAGTCAACCCTCCTCAACGTAATGAATATTCCACATTTCGGGAGGCATCAGGAAGTAAATGCATGTGTTCAACTGGTGTTGTCCCGCTACCATGGAGGATACCTATGGTTGGACCGACGCATCACCGTGGATTCGATTCTGATCAATTAGATCATTGGGCTAAGCATGCAGGGCCCTGACCCAAGGACTTTTACCATGGAAAGACCGCAAATTGTGCTCTCGCTCAATGAATAAAAGACACATATGGCAATCTGGAGAAAGGCGCACGAGGTTACAAGGTAGCCTCTATTGAGAATGTAGCAGTACGCTTTGGTTGCCAGCTGATCGCAGGCAATTTAGTCTGAAAAAACAGACCTACACAGGTGACCGGATTTGTAGTTGACCTCGCAGGGAAGTGCGCGGAGGGACTACAAATGAACTGGGTGAAATACCTTATAAATCAGCTAGAGCTTGACTGTAGGCAAGCGTAGGACCAAGGGTATCAGTTCCACTTTAGCTGATTGCTCATACTCATCGCCTTCATCACGTGGGAACTGCCTGAGGGAGCCACATTTCCAAAGATCGAACCCCTGGCTGCGAAGTTCTGTACGTTGCGGTACTCCAACGACATGAACAAACAATGGCAGTCAAATGTCGTCTTCCATGCGTACTACACTCAGTTGAGGAATTCCATTCAATCTACACCGCGCATTACACCCAACACTCTTCATAGGTTTCGACCTTTGATTAAATTCAGCGCAGATAGTCACTTCACCTACATCACAGCGCGCGCAGACGAGCACAAACAACACCTCCAGTCATATTACAAGCTAACAGAAGATGACCTAGAGGATATTACCAAGGAATGGTCGAAAAACCTCCTTGTTGCAGTAGACCCCGCAGAGATGTCTGACGTAGATAGCCCTGAAGCTATGTCGAATACTCTAGGACCGTGCAAGACTAAGAAGGAGGTGGAAGTTTAAGATATCCACAGCACATCCATGAAGACTGCTTCGCTCTCACCTACAAAGGGAGGTGATGATGAAGAACTAGGGGGAACAAAAGTTGAACAGAGAAAAGGCGAGGTTACCCTGCCTAGGGATGAGGCAGATCCCTCCAAGAAAAGGAAGATTGCCCCACTGAGGCCCTCATCCAGAAATAAAACTAAGGCCACCCAGACCACGCTTAAGACTACACTTACCCCAGATAATTTTGACTTCTTAATTTTCACACTGAATGATGTTTCATTAGAGCTCGCGGAAAAGAAAGAAGCAAAGAAGGAGGAACTATTCCGCTGGATCATGGGCGAATTCAAAGAAGTGCAGCAGGCACTTCATTCCATCCAAGCAATTTCTACGGCATCGTTAACAATGGAAATATCAGGAAAAGGCGATGATCCCACATAGTTACGCTAGATCGCCAAGAAAGTCGAAGCTCGCCTTTGACGAGCTCAAGAAGACATAGTGAAAGCCACCCAGGATTTGGCGCAAGCACAGAGCACACATGAAGAGCAATGGAGAAAGGCAGAATAGGAGCATATTGACTTACAAGCCAAATGGGAGGAGGAAAAAGCCCAGTTACAACACAACAAGGACCAATTGCTAGCAGAGAAACTTGAAACACAATAAAGAGTTCACAAGGCATTGCGCTCTGTGACGATCATAGAAGTGATGATGGAAGATCGTCTTCCACAGTAGGTGACCCAACTAGAAGAAGTAATACAGCAAATTCAACAACGCATCATGGATCTGGAGCTCTGCATCTTGCCTAAGACACCCCAAGAGATAAGAGATCTAAGAGAGGCCATTGCTCGAAGCGCAGTCGACCGATTAAAAAATTTGGCTTCAAAATGTAGGCAACTAAGCACCAGAAGCGCCCAGACCTATGAAGCCCTCGCAGAGAATCTGAAATTGCAGACATTGGAGGCACAGCTCCATGAAGCAAAGAAACATGCAGATGTGCTACAAGTGCAGTTGAAGTCCATGACCCCATTCGAAAGAATGAAGAGGTTCGCAGAGAAACGCACAACACAACAATGAGTACGCATGCTGCAAAGTAAAGTAATGGACGTCTCTCAAGGACTGCAACCACTCCAAGAGAAGGCATGCTAACTGTTTGCCGAACTTGAAATCCAGGGAGCTAAACTCAAATAGGGTGTCATGACTGTAGAACAACGCCTGGAAGGATCGCTCAATGACATAGTAATCCAGGAATTTACTAAAAAAGAGGTTGTCACACTGCAGCAGTTCAAAACCGCTCGAGGCGTTCGAAGCAGAATTGGTCAAACCTGAGTGACTCGAGACGAGTCACAGGTGAGTGTTGGGGGATTGTTGGCCCTTGTCCAAGTTTAAGAGTACTTGTTCATACTTGACCACTTTTGGGACTGCGATAGCTTGCCAAGGAAGGAGCGCAATGTGAAGAAACAAATAAGGAAGCAAGACCTATTTTTGGGTCCATTTTAGGGTTTTGGGTTGATGTAACGGGAAAGGGATGTCGGCCCATGGGTTTACCCATGTTTAGGCCCATTTTGTAATCTATAAATAGGAAATGTAGATATCAAGATAGGATGAGATAGTAATGTAGTACATCTATGTGATGTATGAATGAAATCTTAGTGCTAGTAATTGGATCTGTGTGATCGGATGTATCTTAGAGTGCTCTGTGCATGCGATCAAAGAGCTAAGTGCAGGTTGTTATAGTCTGAAGAGAGAGGAAGAAGGATCTAGCGAGTTGCGTAGACCTTTTGTCCTATGCGAAGTAAGAGTCATTAGAGCTCTGTGTTGTAACTTCTTGACCATGATAATATAAAGAAGGATTTGTGGACGTAGCCCCAGGGTGGGAGTGAACCACGGTAACTGTGTGTATAGTGATTTGTGCTTCACTCTTATGTATTTATCTCTTTCTTGGCTAAGTTCTTGATGTGATTAAGTAGATCTAGTTATGCTTTGTGTTGTTGATGAATGAATGAACATTAGATCTGATATATGAGATGCTTAGTGCTTGATCTGTTGAATCTAACCTATATTTTTGTGGATAAGTATTGAATCATTCTTAGTATAAGTATTCACTGTGATTCTTTGTGCCTTTTGCGAAGTATATTAATGAATGTATGCTAAGGAATAACTGTTGCTAAGTGCGTTGTAAGAAGGATAATCATAGATCTGTGTCCCAGCTAAGGTTGGAGACACCTGAGTCTTGCAACCACCCCTGCCTCTACCTCAGGTGAGACTTCATCTGCTTCACAGTTGTTTCCGAAAGGGCCGGTATTTAGGTATCTATTGGTGCGCTCTTAAGCGTTGAACCCTGGGTCTGCCCCTCTACCAACAGTTATTGAAACTCAAAAGAAACGTGTTAAATCCCAATATGACAAGCATGTCAAGCCACGTATTTGTTTATGAAGGTGATCTAGTTCTCCTTTATGAACAATATCGTGATTTTCTAGGGGTCGGTAAATTCGAGGCCATGTGGCAAGGTCCTTACATTGTCAAACGTGTGTTGGAGAAGGGAGCTTATGAGCTAGTTGATTATGATGGAATCCCTTTGAGTGAACCCAAAAATGAGATTTACTTAAAGAATTACTATGCTTAAGTCATTTCTTCATGAGTGCTTGTACTTTTAGTGTATCATACTTTGGTGTGCTTTTTCGTTGTTTGGTTTCAAGCTTCAGCTACTTACCTTGTGTTGTTCTTGGTTTCTAGATGTCGGTGTCTTTGCTACCCTACATTGGCTTCGTTGATGGCGCTAGTCATAGTACTCAGAACTTAGCATCTGTTGCTTGGGAAATCTATGCACCTACAGATGAATTGATTATTCTACATGGTGTTTGGCTTGGTCATGTAACTAAAAATATTGTGGAATACAGTGCAGTCATCGAATTATTGACCGACATTGTGCCACCTAGAATCTATCATCTTATTGTATGACTCGATTCAGAGTTAGTAGTCCTACAGTTGAGTAATGTCTACTCCATTCGAAGTCTTATTTTATTAAGGGTATATTTACGAATTCTCCTCTTGGAACGTCATTTTGATTACATTGAATATCAACACATTCCTAGACTTCTAAATACATTAACAAATGTTTTAGCTAATTATGTATTAGACATACATTTGAAAATTTTATAAAATCCAATCACACTTTGTATATACAACAAGTAAGCCGGTAGAAGCCTCGTATATATATAACAATAAAAGTTTTAAAAAAAAATATTTTTGTCCGAAGACCAAAATATCAAAAATGTGAAGCACATGGCTTCATATACAAATAGAGAATCAAGGATGTTGTTCGCTATAACATGTGACTGCCCATGCTAACTTGCAGAGAAATCGACCAATGGAAGAAGACATGCCCATTGTATGGCGCTTGTTGGCCCTTGGTTATGGAAGGTTGTGAAGATTAAGGAAATAAGCGTGAAGTGTGAATTGCGTGGAAGACAAGTTGACTGTGATTGGGTCAAAGTGGCCAAAAGAGCAGAAAAGAAGGAGCGAAGTAAGAGAAAGCAAGTCATTGGATGGGGAAATTGAGGAAGATAGATCAACAAGGAAGATGGATCGTGGACAACTCAGCAAGCAGAAAAATCCACCAATGGATGCTTTGGAGCACCTCGCAGGAAAGAAGGAAAGACAGGCTGGTGAAGACCTAAAAGTGCAAGTCAAGTTGACCTAGGATTTTAGACACCTAGGGTTTTGGCATTTAAGGTTTTTACACCTAGGTTTCGGCCTAAGGTTGGACGAGAGTCAATGTAATGTATAAATAAAGGTCAAGAGGACCTGGGATGGGTTCGATTATGTTAGGATGAGTGATTGTTGTTATTGTTAAGAGAGAAGTATTGTGTGGTGAGAGAAGTCCGTGCTGTAAGATCTCCAGGTGGGTGCGAAGATCAAACCTGCAGCTGGGTGCACAGGGAGGGAAGAGAAAAAGAGAAAGAAAGAGAGATGTGAAAGATAAGAGTGCATATAGAACTATATGCTTTCATCTAATATATTATAAAGCACATTTGTGTGGACATAGCCCTAGAGAGAGGGTGAACCATGTATATCTTGGTGTTATGTGTGATTTTTGTTGATTATCTTTGTCATTTGATATGTTGTTATAGTGTTGTTTTTTTAGATCTGAGATATATTGTGCGAAGTAGGATTAAGTTGGTAAAGAATAACTAGATCTGCGGGTGTGAGTTTCCCTGGATCCACTTTGCATTTCCTCTGGTTGTAGACACCTGTGTCCTACAACCCCCTATTGCTACTTCAAGTGAGATTACATCTTCTTCGCAGGTGTTTCTGAAAGGGTCTGCCCCTGTGCCAACAAAGGGTTCTTTTGTCGGGACTGAGATCTTCCTGAGGGAATGTCAAGGTGGTTTCCATCGAAGACAGAGATTCAGAAGTGGATAGAAGAAAAAGAAAAGGACTTCGAAGAAGCTTAAAATAAGAACCCTAATCTTAGTACAGAGGATTGGTTGGGAAGGTATATCTTTACTGATATACATGAGATTTTCTTTGGAGGAATTCATAAGGATCTATACAAGTGGCTAGCCAGATTAGCAGATACCCAGTTCGAAATCAGACTCAGTCCACCTGTGGTTTGGACGTCAGCGTTGATCAAGAAGGTCAAGAGAGTTAATAATGTCATGTCAAGAGAAGTAGATCATTGGTTTGATAATACCATTGGAGTGTACATTGCTGAGTTTTCTATTGATAGAGTAGAATCAGATAGCCAAGGAGAGAGATATTTCTTTAAGGGACCGAGAGGAAAAATTTTACACTTCTTGAAGTTGAAGATAAATATGCTATTACATGAGAAGAACATCTTGAAGATACAATAATAGGTTGGATTAAAGAGATAATGTTCAAGAACTCAGACAGTGATAGCAACACAAAGTTTGGACACATGCGCAATGGGAGATCATTTAGAGAATTTCCTCTAATAAAAATTTTTGAGCAGAATCATGAACCACCAGCACAGGAAGAAGGTTTCTACAGTGGATAAGTAGAAGAGTTACTGAAGGAGGAAAATTCAGAGTCCGCTAGGGAAAAAGAAGGGAAGACAGAAGAACCTCGCCGAGAAGATTCAAAAACTTCAGGAACTACGCAAACTATTGAAGTAAGTACTATTATGCCTCTTGTTGTTTTAGCAACATTAACTAACCAGAGTAACCTAAGTTATCAGAGCACTTAGAGAACTGGTACAAGTAGTTCAGTGCATACTCATTCAGGAACCCTAGGAAGATCTATGGCAGATGAGATGAGGTTACCCACCTTTAGGGGAGATGGATCTGAAGATCCTAATAAACATTGGCTCTTATGCGAAGCTATATGGAGTATTAAGGATGTCACTAACGAATTTTTTAAGAGAGATCAGTTTAGTACTACCCTGAGAGACCGTTCACTGAGTTGGTACATGAAGTTTGTCCAAGGAGTTGCACAACTGAAACCATTGAACAAGATCAAGACTACATTGATTATCAAATTCAAAAAACCCAAGTTAGATTCGCAGTGCATTAAAGATCTGAAAGAAATCAAGAAAAGAGTAGTTGAAACTATTTGGGAGTTTGATCAGAGGTTTAAAACCCTAACAGGTCATTTGTGTTTTTAGATTCCAAACGAATAGAATAAAGAATGGTTCATTGTTTCCATCTTACCACACATCATAGGCCCTCTGATGCAACAAAAGATCGCTTCGCATGCTATGGCACTGGAGATCACCATGAAACTAGAATCAACCCCTATGGGAGAGTCCAGCTCAGGTATGAGTCAAATTTTGAGTCATCTTTAACTAGCTTATCACTAGAGGTCGAAGATATGAAAAAGGATAAGGGAAAAGATAAAAGAGAAGACATATGGTGTATCAGATGCAAATCAGAAGGTCATGACAAGGAGCATTGTCCTCTATTCCATGAGTACTTGGCTTCAGGAGCTCTGAGCCCTTTGAAACAAGTCACTCTACCTTGGTGCGAGGTATGTAGAAATAGACATTGCCCTGGTGAATGTTATTACATGCAAAAAAAATTCCATACACCTACCAACCTTTACTGCACATTCTGTAAATATGTGGGGCATGATGATAAATATTGTAGGTCCTATGACCTCTTTCATGAAAGATCAAGAGACACATATAGAATTCAAGGCGAAGTATAGCAAGAAGGAAATACTACGCATTTTAACTCCCCGGGAAGAGGAAACTTCAACCCTTGTGGTGGATTCAGAGGAGGAGGATGAGGAGGAGGTATGCATCGAGGTCAAGGTCAAATCATTTGTTATAACTTCACACATCTAGGACACTTGGCAAGGGACTGTCAGAACCATTATACCACTTGCAACTACTGCAACTCATTTGAACATGTTATTGAAGAGTGTCCCATGTTGTTAGCCAAACTTCAGGAGAGACGAGGAGGAAACCCACAACTACAATTAATCTCAGCAGAACCTTGCGGAGTGGATCCTAGATTCGTTGTTATCAATAGAGGAAGAAATACTATAGAAGAAGATAGGATAACTCCAGAAAAGACTACAGACGAATAAGGGGTCAGAAGAGATGCAGAGAAGACACAAAAGTTCGATCTAAGGAAAGAAAAGAAGATATTTGAAGAGGCAAGAAGAGAATTCGGAGGAGATTAGGCTTCTTCATCAAAGGCACAACCAGAAGTGAGAGAATGTGGAATTCCTCCAACATTTGATCACTCTTCCTCCTCCAGAGAAGGAAAAGAGGTAAGTAGGCTTATGGAATTCTTATGTACATGCATTAATTTGATTAAGGATGAAAAATCCATACAAGAACTAAAAAATTTGATCAGATAGTATAAGATAGAAAGGGTAGATCCTCTACTGAATAAATAAGTACATCAACTATCTAGAAAGAGAAGGACAAATAAGGAACTACACCTTAATGCTCAAATTGGAGATTATGATATAGATTATGTGGTCCTCGACTTAGGGTCAGAGTTCAATGTTATGACAAAGCAGACCTGGGCAGTGATGGAAAAACCTAAGTTAATTTACTCCCCTATCAGTCTTAGGATGGATAATCAACATGAATTAAGCCCCTTTGGAAGACTGGATCATGTCCCTATGGACATCGATGGGGTAAGGAATTTTGCAGACTTTGAGGTGATTGAGATAGTTGAATATAGTTGTCCTTATCCTGTGCTATTAGGAATTGATTTGGATTTCAACAATTCCACTGTTGTTGACTTAAAGAAAATAAGAATGGAATTTGAAGGTGATGTCCTTAGGGTCATTTCACCTCTAGATCATGATCAAGGTAGAAGTTACAGAGAACCCATCAGAGAAGAAGACTATGCATATGAGCTAGAGAATATATACAAATTGACCGCAAGACATCAGGATTACATTAACCCTACATCATATGGGAATTTAAGCTGGCAAAGTGACAACACATGCTCATCGGACTCAGAAGAAGCATTGGATAATTGGCAGAACAAAATGTATGAAGTCTCTGCGCGAAGGTGTGCTAGATTGACCAGAGAAGTTTCTTGGATTGGCACAGAAGTAAGAAATCTGCCCACATTTGATGGTTTAAATCATTTAGAAACATTCTTATCAAATTTTGAAGAAATTGTACCAGTACAATAGATGTTTTTGGCACTAGATGAGGCTTTGAAAGCAACTCCAACATGATGGTGGGGGACACATAAAAAGAACATCGCGGACTGGATGTAATGTCACACTTTCATGGCAGTGCGCTTTTCAGAACAAGTAGAAGGATGTGAAGTTCGATACAAAGTTCAAAGTTGTCTGAAGGACCATGTGAGATATTGTGAGGAGGCCTGGAGCAGCATTCCTCAAGAACATTGGGTGCATAAGTTCATCAACACTCTGGACACAATGCCTATAAATTGGTATTTTCAAGCAGAATTGTGCCTCACCACTTCAGATTGGTATAGTGTGACTCAAAACTTTGTAGCTACATTTTTATTTAAAATTCAATATCCCATGGTAGATCAAGCTCTACAAATTGTAAGACAGAAAGTATTTGAGGAGTTACCTAGCCTCCCTGTTGAGCAAGAAGAGGATGAATGGACTGAACCTCTTTAGAAATTGCAAGGATGTTACAATATCAATGTTGATGAAGATGATGACCCTAAGAATGTGAACATCGCAGAAGAAGAATGATAGAGAGATGTATAAGGACCAGGATTCGAACTAGCTTTCATAGGACATCTGATCAAAATCAAGAAAGTTAATATTGGAACAGAGCAAGCACCTAAGCTTGCTAATGTCAGAGATTACTAGGATGATTCCACCATTGATAAGATCACATAATTATTGCATGAATATCATGACTTGTTCCCAATCAATTTAATTGATATGAAGGGAATTAAAGGGCCCATGGGAGAGATGAAGATCCCCTTGAAGATAGATGTCAGGCCAGTTAGGCAAAGATCCTACAAATTGAATCCTAAATATAAACAGAAAGTAAAAATTGAATTACACAGAATGTTGGAAGAAGAAATCATAGAACCTGTGGAAGAGTCAGAATGGATTAGTCCTATGGTGGTACAAGATAAGAAGACAAGAGAGATCAAGATCTGTGTAGATCTCAAAAAGCTGAATGATGCTTGATTGCATGACCCATTCCCTACACCGTTTACAGACGAAGTGTTAGATAATGTAGGAGGTCATGAAGTTTACTCCTTCACAGATGGATTTTCATGTTATCACCAGATCAGGATTGCCAAGGAAGATCACCACAAGACCACATCTACAACATAATGGGGTTCCTACCAGTACACAATGATACCTTTCGGATTGAAGAATGAACCAGCCATCTTTTCTAGGGTGGTGGTCGAAGCATTCAAGGAGTTTTTCCACAAATGTTTGGAATCATATTTTGATGATTGGACTTTTTTTAGCTTATTACAAAATCATATTGAATGTTTAAGACTAATATTGGATAAGTGCAGGCAATGGAAGATTTCCATGAACCTAAAGAAATGTATTTTCTTTTCAACTTTTGGAGTGTTTCTAGGGCATATTGTGTGTAAGCAGGGGTTGCTGGTAGACCCATCCAAGATTTCCATTATTGTTGATCTACCCCCCCCCCCCACTACCTCAGTCAGAAAATTGTGCACGACGTTGGGACATATTGGATACTACGGGAAGTTTATTAAGGGCTATGCACATATTACAACACCTATGAAGAATTTATTGAAGAAAGATTGTCAATTTCAATGGACATAAGAATGTCAGCAGAGCTTCGACACACTGAAACAGAAAATGGTTATTGCACCTATTCTGGTTTTCCCATATTGGAGCAGGGAATTTCGCGTGCATGTTGATGATTCATCTATTGCATTAGGAGCAGTGTTAGCACAACTAGGAGCAGGAGATATTAACCATCGATTATCCTTTGCTAGCAGGAAGATATCAACATATGAGATAATCTACACTACCACTGAGAGAGAAGGTTTATCCATGGTGTTCGTGTTGCGGAATTTCCATCACTATTTGTTGGGAGAACATTTTAAGATGTTCACTGATCACTCTGCATTGAAATACCTACTCAACAAGACAGTGTTGGGAGGAAGGATATGCATATGGTTATTTTTATTCCATGAATATGATTTTGAGATTGTGGTCAAGACAGGGAGAATGAACAAGGGACCTGATCATTTGTCTAGGTTGGAGCATGGAGAGGAACCTACTAGTTTGGAGGATACACTACCAAATGCACAGTTGTTGGCCATCAGAAGGGTTGATGATCACTTCACCGAGACATTCTAGTTCTTATCAACAGGAATGGCACCTAGTGAATATACAATCATCCAGAAGAAACAACTGGTAGTTCACGCTACATATTTTTCACTTATAGTTGGATAGCTATACAAGATGGGACCTGATGAGATCCTGAGGAGATGTGTTATGGAGGCAGAAAGAACACGGATTTTAGCAGAAACACATGAAGGCATTGCAGGAGGACACTATGCAGGGAAAGCAATAACGCAAAAGGTTCTTAGAGCTGGTCTCTAGTGGCCTACTTTACATGATGCCAAGGAATACTATAAATCCTGCAATGTATGCAAAAGAGTTGGGAAACCTTCAAGGAGAGATGAGATTCCTTTAGCACCACAACTAACTTTGCAGGCATTTGAGAAATGGGCAATTGATTTCGTGGGACCTATCAACCCATGAGGAAAGCACACAGGAGCTAGATATATCATCACTGCGACAGAGTATTTGACAAGATGGGAAAAATAAAGAGCAGTTAAGGACTGTAGTGCAACTACAACTGCATGATTTATATTTGATGATATTATAACTAGGTTTGGATGCCCAAAGACCCTTATGATAAATCAAGTTACACACTTTATTAATAAGACCATTGAAGCCTTGACTCGGGAATTTGCAGTTCACCATCAGAAGAGTACTCCCTACCATCCACAAGTGAATGGGACGGTCGAAGCTTTCAAAGAGATCTTGGAGATAGCGATGAAGAAGATTTGCAATGTGAAAAAGGATGATTGGTATTTGTGGGTACCAGTAATGCTATGGGCATGTAGAACTACTTGCAAGAAGCTAACAATGAAGACTCCCTTTAAGTTGGTTTATGGTCTTGAAGCAGTTGTCCCTATGAAATACTTAGTTCCCAACTTGAGGATCACAGCATTCACAGATATGGATGACACTGGTGTTGTTCAAGAGAGGCTTGCGCGGTTGGTAGAACTAGAAAAAGACTGATTTATTGTAGGATTCCATCAACAGGTACAGAAGGAACAGGAAAAGGCCTACCATGACAGGTGTTGGTGCAATTATTTGCATAATATATTACCAAACATAAATTATCAACCGGGATTCGTAATCAAAAGAGTTGATACACTATATGTGCCGATAACAAATAGGTTCCTATGTCTTATGAGTATAGTTCAATCAAGAAAACCATATAAAAACCAATACTCTATTTTTACACTTCAAAGATAACACTCTTCACACAATTCATAAATTAGAAAGCAAAACTTGCAATCATGCACTCAAAAGGTTTTGCTCAGATAATGCCTTGTCCATTTACAAGCTCATGAAGCGGAAAGATAGACTTTGACTTAGTTATCTGTAGCTACTACTCTTAACAACAACTAACACTATGTTTTAGAATATCCAAATGCTTCACACAACTTCAAACTTAGAAGAGAAAACTGATAATAAAACCTCTCAAGCAAATAGTTAAGCAAAAGGTTCTTTCTTAGGTGACAAATATGTTCATTAGAGGCTCATGAAATGGAGACATGAACTCAGATCTTGTTTCCTATAACAATAAAAAATAGTGATAAACTTTCTTCACACACCATTTAAAAGGAAATCACTCATAACTTAATCAATTCTGGAAGAAATTCTAGGTATGTTGAGATACTCCATTATCGGTTCATGTAGGGTGAAATATGGAGATCCAACTTGTTCCTAGATCGACAAAATAAAAACACACACTACATTATTTAGTTTAGACAAACACTAAAATATTTAATCAAATGATTGTTCTCATATACTCACGCAAAGATGACAAGTAACTACTCAGAAATCATTGCACTCAGAAATCTTTTATTGCACACAAAGCTTCCACTCACTTAGATTTACCACACATCTATATGACCTGCTATCAAATGTATCATTGAAACATGACAGAGATGGAATTAGATGTTGTAATCAAACATAAAATTACTTTGTTCACACACATAGAAAACAAGAATCATATTCACAATTAATTACAAAGAGACTTACCTTGATTGGGTCGGTAGGCCCTTGCCGTACCAACAAGGAAGCTCTTAAGAGATACTTATAGTAGAGATGATGTAGATGCACACATATAATCCATAAACTGAAATTATATCATTACTTGAGAAATAGGTGTACAACCAACAATCCTCAAAAATCAAACCTACAACATAACAATTCCTTCTTCAAGAACCAATCTTACAACATAGTAATCCCTTCCTACTTAGACCTATGAGGTCTTATTTATACATAAAATCCATGGAGGAATGGATGAAACCGAATCCCCAAGCTAAAAAAACAATTTTTACAATTTTAGGATAAATCCCAAAAAGTTGTGTTTTTTAACAATTTGGGTAGATTTGAATTAGTCCCCCACCCATATCTCCCAAACCAATTCTAATTTTAAAAACCTGCCCATTTTTTACTCAATTTTCCATATTCTGGACAAAACCCATGTATTAGAATTTCTATATCGGATACCATATGCACAGAAATTGAGACACAAGTTGGCAGTTTGAGTTTTTTTGCTAATTTTGGCAGAATCATTCCCCCTAAGCTGGAGGTCCACACGTGCGAGCTGGGTGAATTCTAATGCACACGTTTCCATATGAAAACATCGCTCTGGACAAAACCCATGAGCCCGATTTTCTTCTAGAATCATTCAAAAATTTTGAATTATGTCTAGTACCGGATTAGCATAGGCTGGTACCAGAATAGGTGGAGCCTTGGTACCAGAATAGACTGGGTACCGGATCATGCTACTTAATATTCAAAGTGATTAGGATCATACATAATCAATCATTTAATAGAATTAACTCAATAAAACTAAACAAAACATGATTTAATCATAAGTTACCTCTTATGCACATGAACAAGGTCATCGAGTGTATTTATGGAGGAAACGGTCAATTAAATACACATGGCATAGGTAAAATAGAATCATATAGGGGGTAATATAGGTCATTAGAAGTGTCAAAAAGGAGACTCAACATTCCCCCATGCTTAAGTCATTGCATGTCCTCATGCAACAATGATCTTCAAAATTTCATAATTGATGATACTCCTCACTCGATCAAGTATTCCCTGAAGTTAAGTCTTATCCAATCTGCTTTCAATCAAAGTTAGGAGAAAGGGTTGGATGTGACTCGAATATGATTATAGGATAGTGGCCAAGAGTTTTCATAATGACTTTTACTAATAGGCCCCCCTGGCTAGATTACCTTTAAAACAAAAGTGATATAAGCATAGTTTAGATATCATTTGAAGAGAGGAACACATAAAGGAATACATCCCAAGATGATTAACTCGTTTCTTATCCAAGTTTTTAGAGATGAAGCTCTTCTTGCTTAGGTAAGGTGAATTCCATATACTGAGGGTCCCACTTCTCATGCAAACCTATTTATTTTAAAGATAGAACTCTAAAGTGGATACTTGAAGGTTCTTAAGATCATCCGAGAGATATAAAGGCCATCTCCTAGCCTTGATTTGATAATGATTGCTTCAGAATGAAACCCAAGGGTTTTTTTTTCAGTTTTAGGTGCGCCACTTTATATTTTTCAACTCCCTTTACTCGGCATAGCCCCGCTACTAGCAGACCTGTTCAGTACCCCAACGGGTTTACCTTAGTACCATACAGGCATGGCCCTGCTGCCAGCAGGTCTGTTCAGTACCCCAGCGGGTTTACTTGTACTTCCTGATACTTCCTTTTTATTATATTACTCAAAAGATTTAGAATAATGTATATTATTCATTGACAGTTTTAGAGTATAAGGAAGGCAGGTGGTACGAGAGTGTTTTAGATTTATTAGGCATATAATTAATTGTTTGCAATTAGCCCAAGGGTGACATCATCCACATTCAACTTAAATCTCATCTATTCAATGTATAATGGAACATCTCGGATAATGACTAAGAGGTCCCTCTAGTTTATCCTATTAGGGTTCTCATGAAAGTTAATTGCATTTTTGCAAGGGAGGTCCACCACATGAGGTTTTCATCAATACCTCTCAAGATAAACTTGGATAAGAACTTGTTGAATCAACTAGGTTAGTATTATACATAATGGTGTCACCACTTTTCAATGGATATTTCAATTAGCAATCACTTCTTCAAAATAATGAGGTAATAAGACAAATGCACCCATTATCATATAGAGATAAATGTGAAAAATATCTTCCTAAAGGGAGAGCAAGGATGATTCATTTAGTGTTGAGTGTAGAAATGTAGAAGGAAGATGCACATGAGAGTAAAAATAATTCAACACAACACTTAAATGATCCTTAATAGAAAGAACATGAAGAGATTATCCCATACCTCCAATTACCTAAAGTGAAAACAATGTTAAGCACATGACAAAGATCATATCACTTTGGCATCAGTACCAGATAAGTAATGGAGTAGGTTTCTGCAGTACCGGAACATGTACCGAAATAGGTGGAGCCTTGTTACCAGAATAGACTGGGTACCGGATCATGTTGCTTAAGAGTCAAAGTGATTAGAATCATACATAATCAATCATTTAATCGAATTAACTCAATAAAACTAAACAAATCATGCTTTAATCATAAGTTACCTCTTATGCATGTGAACAAGGTCATCAAGTGTATTTATGGAAGAAACAGTCAATTAGATACACATGGCATAGGTAAAATAGACTCGGATAGGGGGTAATATAGGGTATTATAAGTGTCAAAATGGAGACTCAACAATAGGCACATCAATAATAAATCATTTAAGCAAGGATATATGGTATTGGTATACGAAAACAAGTTCATGAAGCATCCAGGGAAGTTCAGGACACATTGGCTTAGGCCATATGAGGTTGCTTATGTTACAGAAGGAGGAGTTGTGTAGCTGAAGACACTGAATGGAGAGTGGAAGGAAGGTTTAGTGAATGGGAGCTGGTTGAAATTGTACTATGACAACCAGTTGCCTCACAGCTCTTAGTAAATATCATGCGAAGAAGGGTCTAGGTACCAAGTGTAGTTGAAACTGGGTACCAAACACAGAAAAGATAGTCTTCTCAAGGAAGGGAGGGACAGATCACAAAGCATAGGTTGCCTCGTGCAATCTGAAGATGAAGAAAAACAGAAGGTTAAGACCTGAAGTGCCTTAGGACGAGTCACATGTGAGTGTTGAGGGCTTGTTGGCCCTTGGTTATGGAAGGTTGTGAAGATTAAGGAAAGAAGCGTGAAGTGTGAACTGCGCAGAAGACAAGTTTACTAAGATTGGGTCGAAGTGGCCAAAAGAGAAGAAAAGAAGGAGCGAAGTAAGAGAAAGAAAGTTGTTGGATGGGGAAATTGAGGAAGACACATTAGCAAGGAAGATGGATCGTGGACAACTCGGAAAGCAAAGAAATCCACCAATGGATGCTTTGGAGCACCTCGTAGGAAAGAAGAAAAGACAGGTTGGTGAAGCCCTAAAAACATGGGTCAAGTTGACCTAGGGTTTTAGACACCTATGGTTTTGGCATTTACGGTTTTGAAACCTAGGTTTCGGCCTAAGGTTGTCCGAGAGTCAATGTAATGTATAAATAAAGTTCAAGAGGACCTAGGGTGGGGTTGATTATGTTGTTATGAGTGATTTTTGTTATTGTTGAGAGGGAAGTATTGTGTGGTGAGAGAATTATGTGTTGTAAGATCTTCAGTTGGGTGCGAAGATCAACCCTGCAGCTGGGTGTGCAGGGAGGGAAGAGAAGAAAGAAAGAAAGAGAGATATGCAAGCTAAGAGTGTAGATAGAACTGTATGTTTTCATCTAATATATTATAAAGCACAGTTTTGTGGATGTATCCCTAGAGAGAGGGTGAAACACGTATATCTTGGTGTTATGTGCAATTGTTGTTGATTATCTCTGTCATTTGATATGATGTTATAGTGTTGTTTTGTTAGATCTAAGATATACTATGCGAAGTAGGATTAAGTCGGTAAAGAATAACTAGATCTGCATGTGTGAGTTTCCCTGGATCCACTTTGTATTTCCTCTGGTTGTAGACACTTGTGTCCTACAACCCCCTATTGCTACTTTAGGTGAAACTGCATCTGCTTCGCAGGTGTTGTTGAAAGGGACAGTAGTTAAGGCTTGTTGGTGCACTGTTAGAGATAAACCCTAGGTCTAACCCTATGCCAACAACGCTGATAATGCCTCGGGATATCGTCGATGGAGGCATCTAGGATGTTCATAGTGAGAACCTCTAGATTCTTCTCTAGAATCGCGTAGTCAACAGTAGCTAATCCTGCTACGTCATCTCTCTCCCCTCGCCTCTGGATGGAGGATGAACCTATAGGTCGGTAAGGTCGCACGTATGCATCATTAAAAGAGAATTTGATTAGTCATCGGATAAATAATACATAAAATATATATATATATTAAAAATCACAAAAACGTTATAAAAACAAAATGTACTTCTTACCTATGTTCCCCCATTGGGAACCCTCAGGAAGAACAAAGTCAGGATCACCTCAGAAGTCTAAACCAACATAGGCATAGTCAGCTACCACAAGCATCTGGGTCCTCAACCAGTTAAAGAAAACAACATTATACTTGATGATAGGACCAGTCACATGTCATGCCATGAGGTCAACCCACCTCTTCATTCTTGGATCCTTTGGGGCAAAAATACCCCACTCTACCTGCAAGTGTAAATATGGGACCCTCTGGAAGAAGAAGAACACCAAAATCGATCCGTATCAAAAATGTTTTAGGTCACCATTCTTGCACTTTTTTAATTTTTTTTCATGCTTCTGATGATCCAAGTGGATATCGGTGGCCACCCACCTTTTTCGACTGGCCCAAAATAGTTTTCTAGCAATTTTGGGTCTGCAAATCCGCTACAACCAAAGTTTGATAAAGGCAGTCCTAACCAAGAGTCTCATGAAAACCCGTCCAAGCCACAGGAAAAGAAGGGTCACGGAAAGACAAAGAAGGACATCGGAAAATGGTGTGATTTCCACAAAATCCCCTGGCACAACACCGATGAATGTCACTCAAAATAGTCATTGGTGGTCGAGATCAAAGACAAGGAGCCAAACCCTGATTCAGAATCTGATTCTGAAAATACTGGTAAAGGACAGATCATTGACGCAGACCATACTGCTATTTTCATGACCACAAAAATTCAACTAGAAGAACCAACATATCTTGAAGAGGGGGAGCACCTTTTTCATTCACAGATGTGGGTGAAGGGGACCCCACTGCATTTTATTGTTGATAGCGGAAGCCAAAAGAACCGCATCTCAGCAGAGGTCGTCAAACAGTTGGGATTATCGACAACACCACACCCGCAACCATACAACATCGAGTGGCTTCACCAAGGACGAGATATCCATGTCATCCAACAGTGTCGATTATCATACGGCATCCAACCCTTCAAGGATGACCTATTATGTGATGTTGCCCCACTGGATGTCTGTGATGCACTCCTGGGCCAACCATATATGTGGAGACGCCATGTTGTTTATGAGTCTCGACCCCGTAGTGTCATTGTTACTTTGGGGGGTCATCTCTACAGAATACCAGAGGTAGTTCTGACTACTATTCCACCTAAAAAGTGTCGAAAGGAAGTATCTCATACTGCAAAATTAAGCTTCTTCACAATCTTTTCAAAAGACGAACAAAAGGACACTGCAACCACTACAACCTTGCCCTAAGCACCTTCTATACAACAGAAGCAGGTTGACAAGGCTGCAACAAAGTGCAAAGATTCCTTCTGCACACAGTCCTCTCATGTATCTCGACTTGTTTAATAGCCTCAGCCTCAACAGGTTCATGACAGACTTCCACAAATTGAGCAGCGCGACGTCTCCATCAAGGCAAGGAGCGCACCAAAATGCAAATTCAGCAAACGCTTTTCTCTCTCCCCCGGGCACTCAACGCAATGGAGACCATTGCTTCCTAAGGAGGGAGGATTGATCTAGGTGGATATCATTGGCCACCCATCTTTTCTTACTGGCCCAAAACAATTTTCTGACAATTTTGGAAATTTACTATTTTTAGCAGTTTTTAACTTACGGGGCCAATTTAAGGGCCCAAATGAAGGTTTTTTGAGATCAAGGTTCTTGATGATTTTCTATGGCATAATTGAAGCCCCAAAATGAGTCTCCTCGACAATACCTTTCCAATGGGCTATCATACACCTAAAACGGAGATCGTATGCAAAAGTTACGACCCCCGGAAGTTAATGCACTAACTTACCCAAACGGGGCCCACATGAATTTTGGCGCTTCATATTCTAGGGTTAGGTTTTTGGATGTCTAGATTTTTTGGCATTCATTTTTATTGAAAAAAGGCCTTCAGAGCCTCATTGTAGTCATGTTCCTGTGAATGCGAGTGGTCATTCCATCTCTTCTCAGAGATAAGCTACCACCATTCTAGCGAGTCTTTCACTCTGTATTTTTATAGTCTCTATACATTTCTTTCATTAATAGAAATTGTGTATTACTGTATATATGTGTTTATGAATTCATCTCTGATACATTTCTGTTATATTATTGAATATCTGCAATATCTCTGTGCATTTCTTTATTATATCTCCGCTCTCATTTCGTGTCGAAAATAATCTAGATCAGTGGTATTAGAGCAGGCTGCTCTTGATCGTTTTTCAGTGCATGTCCCTAACAAGGTCTGAGTATGGCAAGTTGGGTATTGAGCTTGTATCTCTTGAACGTAATATCTCTTGCAGACCCAAGAAACCCTCAATGGCGGAAGAAAATAAAAATGACAGAGCAAACGATCCTATCAATCTGTTGCTTGAATAAGCTCTCACATGACAGAGGGACGAAATGTTAGAGAATTTTTCCCACATCCTTCAACGCCTGCCAATAGAAACAGGCACATCTTCATCAAGAGGCCACTTTGGAATCACCTCGCCTTTCAAGGTACAAGTTAATTTTGATATTCTTGTATTTGAAGGACAGATAGATGCAGAAGCCATAGACAAATGGTTAAATCTGCTAGAAATTTATTTCTTTGTTCACCATTTTTTCGACAGAGAAAAGATCACCTTCTCACTCCTTAAATCTCTCTCTCATGTCAAACATTGGTGGGAAACTTACTGGGAGCAAAGTTCCACAGAGGAGTCTCGAATATATGTGGCCAAACACACTTGGAAATTTTTTGTGGATGTGGTAAAGGAACAATATTACCCTATTGGAAACTATGAGGACCAATACATTAGATGGACCACACTACGGCAAGAGAGGGGCCAAGTAGTTCCGTAGTTCACCAATACCTTCCATACCTTGCGCACCAAGTTGGGTATCAAAGACTCTGAATGACATTTGGTTCTGAAATACCGTGGGGCTCTACACAGATACATCCAAACTGAAATGGATTTTCTAGAAATCTCATCACTCGGTGTTGCTTATCGATATGTTGTTAAAATCGAGCAAAAATTTAAGCACTGGAATAAACGAGAGTTTGGGTCTGCAAATCCGCAACAACCAAAGTTTGAAAAAGACAATTCTAACCAACAGTCTCCTGAAAAATTGTCCAAGCCATAGGAAAAGAAGGGTCACGGGAAGACAAAGAAGGACACCGGAAAATGGTGTGATTTCCACAAAATCCCCTGGCACAACACCGATGAATGTCACTCAAAACAGTCATTGGTGGCTGAGATCAAAGACAAGGAGCCAAAACCTAATTCGGAATCTCATTTTGAAAATACTAGTAAAGGACAAATCATTGACGCAGACCCTACCGTTATTGTCATGACCGCAGCAATTCAACCAGAAGAACCAACAGATCCTAAAGAGGGGGAGCATCTTTTTCATTCACAGATGTGGGTGAAGGGGACCCCACTGCATTTTATTGTTGATAGCGGAAGCCAGAAAAACCTCATCTCAGCAGAGGTCATCAAACAGTTGGGATTGTCGACAACACCACACCCGCAACCATACAACATTGGGTGGCTTTGCCAAGGATGAGATCTTCATGTCATCCAACAATGCTGGTTATCATACGACATCCAACCCTTCAAGGATGAGGTATTATGTGATGTTGCCCCGCTGGATGTCTGTGATGTGCTCCTAGGCCAACCATATATGTGGAGACGCCATGTTGTTTATGAGTCTCGACCTTGTAGTGTCATTGTTACTTTAGGGGGTCATCTCCATATAATACTAGAGGTAATTATGACTACTGTTCCACCTAAAAAGTGTCGCAAGGTAGTATCTCATACTGCAAAATTCAGCTTCTTCACAATCTGTTCAAAAGGAGAACAAAAGGACACTGTAACCACTATCGCCTTTCCCTAAGAACCTTATATCCAATAGAAGCAGGTTAAAAAGGCTGCAGCAAAGTGCAAAGATTTCTTCTGCATACCATATGTTAACTCCCAAAATGAAACCGTCCTTTCGACCGAGTTTTGGGTGGATATCATAGCTTTAGGTAGTATCTTCAAGTCATTTTTTGAATTTTTACAGCTGAGAAAATCTTTGTTTTTGGTGTGTCTTAGGAAATAATTGATCCATAAAGTCTTCTTTTTCAAAAAATGTAATTTTTTACTTTCCACAGCTAACGTATTTTCAAAAGGTTCATTGTGCGCTGTGGAAAGTGCTCACTTTCAACAGCTAAAGAGATCGTTTCATCAGTTGACGCGCTGTTGAAAGTGACAAGTATTAAAATGTTTTGAAAATCAGTTCTCGGGTGGCGCGCTATGGAAAGCACACGCTTTCAACAGCTAAGGAGGGTCTTCTACAAAACGGTGCGCTGTTGAAAGTGCTTACTTTCAGCAGCTAACGGGGGTTTCTTCGCAAAGTCGCGCGCTGGTGAAAGTGGCAAGAGAGCGTTTGGCCGAGGCGTTCTCCACGGGTTGTTGCTACTCGAAGCGGGAATCACGTGTTGTTATCCACGTATGAAAAACAATGATGATATGATCACCCCCACGTCAGAGCAAATCCAGGGCATGCACTGATAGGAGTGGGCAATCATGGAAACTAAATCAGGCATGTCAAATGTGACTGGAATTCCGATTCGTTCCATAAACCATGCTCAACGTTCATCGCATTCAGAATGGCAAGTTCGTGTTTGGAGATGCAGGTACAGAGGAGGTACCTCCGACCTGACACAATCAAATCAAACAGAGGTCTTGCATCACAAACCGTTTACAAAACACTGTCAAAGTTTTCATTTAATTCAAAACAGAGCCGAAGCCCGGACTACTTTCAACAGCGCAAAACCTTGGCTCGACTAGGTCGTTACAGGGTTTACATTTGTCAAGTGTTTGAGCTCCAGAATGGCGAAAAAACGCAGTGGCATTTTACTCAAACGAGAATTGGATAATTTATCCTTCTTGGAATCACATCCCGAGGTTCAAAGGTATTTTTCAAATGCTGGTTGCATGGAATTCGCTGAAAGGTTACAAGTCGGGTCTCACCAGGCCACTACTGAAGCCTTCGCTAAGACATTTGATGGCAATAAAGCTCGCGTTGGCTCTGTAGAAATCAAGGTGGATGAGGTTGTCATTGCCGCAGCTACAGGATTGCCCAGAACTGGTCAAAAATGGTTTAAGACTACCGCTCCTAAGAATCTGGATTACAGGGTTTATTTGAAGGATGGGTACAAACACAAAGCGTGGACAAAAGGCATGCTCGTTTCATATCTGGATGAAGAGTGGCAGCATTTATTCAAAGGCATTCAATTATACATTACCTCAGAAGGAAGATACGACAAATTGATTATGTACCACTTTAAACTGATGGATCATTTTACAGGCGAGACTCCCATCAATTTGCCTTACTTTTTATATCACATTTTGTCTAAGGTCTGCAAGAGAATTAAAGCTCAGCCTTTAAGCATGAAAGCTACTCTATGTCACCTAGGCCTCATTAAATTGATTCTTCTGCAAGAATTAAAGCAACAAGGAAGGAGCTGGGAGCACTTCCTGTTCTGGGAAGGCTTTGAAACCCAGAACCAGACTGCAAATGAACAAATGGCAGGTGCAAGAAAGCAATTCTCTCCTCAGAGTAGCTCGAGAAGAAGAAGGGCCTTGTCAGGACCTTCATAGGACAGGGCATCTAGATTGAAGTCTCACAGTTTGAAAAGGAAATTGAATTTCGAGCAGACTATGGAGCAGTCTATACAGCAGGATTCGGGACACCCTACACAGCAAAGTACAGGGAAAAATATCCTAAATTTGCCATACTCGGATTCAGAATCTGAGCAGGAAGACCATTGCCCTGACTTCAAGAATTCTGAGCAATCAGCAGAATGTGCTCAGAACTATGAAACATTAAAACATACAGAGCAGGGAGAATTGTCAAAAAACCCTAGATCAAATAAATCTCAGAAAATCAAACACCTCAAGGAGGCAATTTCCCAACAGGAAGTCTTGGAGCGGGTGATAAAGGATAGATATAAAAAGTTGTCTGACAACTTTGCCAAGACGAATGCAGCATTCGAAAGATTGGCCAAGGAGAACATTAAAGAGAAAAAGAGGAAGGAAAATCTCATTAAAAACTGCAGCAGATTAAGATTCCTTGCCCGACACCTCAAGAAGCGGATCAAGGGATTGAAACAAAATCTGAAA
>ML801000.1:60751-79912 GCA_009831015.1 Picea engelmannii
CTTCCTCAGAAGACACACGTGAGTCTCCCTATCACTCACCTCAAACCCCTGTGGCTGCTCTATGTACACCTCCTCCTCAATAAAGCCATTCAGAAATGCGGTTTTCACATCCATCTGGTGAATGCGCCAACCCATCTCTGCTACTATGGCAATGATAGTCATGATAGAAGTGTATCTCGCAACTGGTGCGAAAGTCTCGTCATAATCGACTCCCTCAATCTGTGAGAAGCCTCGTGCCACAAAATGGGCCTTGTGTTTCTCCATGCTGCCATCTGTAGCAATCTTGGTCTTCTACAACCACCTGGAAGTCACAACTGACTTCCCCACTGGCCTCGAAACCACATCCCAGACATCATTGCGCACAATGGAGTCAAACTCCTCAACCATGGCCTCTCTCCAGACCTAATGGTCAACTGCCTGCGCAAAAGTCTGTGGCTCAGTATCCCTGATACTCGTCACTAGTGCCAAATATACTCCCAATCTAACTAGCGGCCTGCTCTCTCTGATCTGGCTCTTGGGCTCCCCTACATTCTCTCTGGCCTCCTTCAGGGTCTCTTAAAACCATCTAGGTCTCCTCTTCCCTGAAGCAGTCAACGGAGAAGTAAGGCCTCTCTGCCCAAGAGTAACTGCCTCTGGACTCGTCTCAACACTCTAAGATTCTGAAGACTGTACTCCCTCTGAAGTCTGTGCCCCATCAGACTAAACATGCTCTGACTGTGACCCTGAAGCTATGCATGGTGACCCTATCACCCCTGATACTCATGTACCTAACGACTGAGGTTGTGCTCCCTCTGAGACTGCAACTGGCAACTCTGCATCATATCCTAGATATCCTCCCTTCTATCTTTCATTAGGCATGAATGGCCTCTAATTTAACAACTGTATGCTTGATTCTGGGGCCTCAGCAAATGTCATGTCATTGAAGGTGATGGAACAGCTTGTTTTGAAGACAACCCGACCCTATGGTAATGTATGTGGTATTGATTCTAAAAGGGTAAAGGTTTATGGGTTATGTGAGGATGTTGAGGTCTTTCTGATTGATTTTCCACATATCAGCCTCCTCATGGACATAGTAGTGATAGATGTTTTGGATGCTTAGGGGATGCTCTTATCAAGGAGCTAGTCTTCTTCCCTTGGGGGTTTCCTTAGCATGAACCTTACCCATGCATACATCCCCATGGGTGATGGCACCTTTGAGATCTTGTACAGTCGAGAAAAGAATGATAAACATGTGATGGATCCCAATGGCCCCGATTACGTCAGTGAGTGTGACTACGATGTGCCTCAACTAATTATTGAGTATGATCCATCTGAGTTTCCTTTCATGCAGGAAGACTCCATAGATATTCTCCTCCCAAGGACAGATGAATACAAAGAGAAACTTGCAAAGTACCAAGGGAAAGAGCCAGGGTCTATCCAAATTTTGAAAAAAAAAAAAAGAACGTGAAGAAGCCATCAAAAGGATGGTCAACGCAGAGCCTCCTTCCTATCCATACATTGAGAATATACCTTACATCAATTTCAGTGAAGGAAGTCTTGCGCTCATGTGGAACAAGAGAAAGGGAAAGCCCAAGTATGACCAGAGAGATGACAGCTCATGGCTTGAGCCTTACATCGTCAAGAAGAAGTTCGATAAAGAAAAGTACTATTTGACAGCCTTGGATGGCAGAAAGATGCCATTACCAGTCGATGGATCTCTTCTCCAATATTATGTTCAGGTCACATGACTTCTTTAGGGCCCGTGCCCCAGGTTAGTAGGTAGGTCATCTTGTTTTCCTTGCATTTGCATCTTGATTGCTCATATTAGTTTAGATGCATTTCATTTTGCATTTTGCTCTACTTGCATATTGATTTCATGCTTAGTTTAGAAATTTTTGAAAAATGCTAAAATTTTCTTTTCTAGATTAGTTTTCGTTTGGATTTTGATATATATGGATGAAGGGTGATAGATCATAGAACCACCCTAGATTTTATGGTTTTTTGTTTCAGTGTAAGCACAGGCCTACCAGGAGATGTTGTGGTTCTCATGCACTCTACGGCAAGCACATGCCCCCAAGTAGGAGCCAGATGTTATCCCCATTTTGTGGGATAACTAAGGAGATCATGTCTCGAGGCCCTCAAGTTGCAGATATGGAGTGTTGAGAGACTACATGACTAGCAGTGTCCACTTGCACATACGAAAGCCCACTCTATCACCACATTTTGATCCATTGTCAGCACATCCACCACACCAACTAGCTTCTGAAAGGAAAATGGGTCTTGCTCCATGCGATACAAATCAGGTATTGTGGCAGGTAATCACCCTAATATTTAAGGCATTTAAACATGTTGTATTTAAGTTGCTTTTGATTATAGAACACTTGCTTGGACATTATGCCTTTGACCTTGTTTCACCTTGGTGAATGTCATAGACTTCCTAGTAAGTGGCCAACCTTTGGGAAAGGTTTGTCACTGGGGGTCCCTTAAGGGGTTATCGTACCATTCCTGACCATACTTACCACTTTCCGCTCATTACACTCCCATCATATTGTCCTCTTCTAGGTCATTTGACTTTAGTGACACAAGAAGGGCATGTACCTCAATTCATGGGAAGAAGGGGTTGAAGGCCCAGAGGGATTGTTGTTGGATAAAAAGGATAAAAGCCTAGATATAGACCTTCTAAATGCTTCGCCTAGGGATCCCCCGAGAAATCAATGAAACGCTTCTCTATAAGAAAAGGGAGACCTACAAAAATAAAAGATAACGAATGCTTAAGGGGTTAGTTGGAGGATGGGAGGTCTCATCACAAGCCGACCTATCATGATCATGGGTATTTAGCGATATGACATTACCATCATCTGGTCACCAAGCCAGGGTAGTGGATCTTAGTTACACAACTAAGAGAAAGGGGATCTCATCACAAGCCAACCTTTTCATTCCTGCAAGGTATTTGTGAATGACATAGTCATTATCTGGACACCACGTCGGGACAGTGGCCTTCAACTCGTTCCTTAAAACATGAAAGAAATAAAGAATGGCAAGAAGATGGGCTTAGAAAAAGTGCATCGCAAACGAAGGTGCCACACACCCTCTACAAAGGCACCCATAAATGAGATAATACGAGCCCTTATATGTCATGAAACTCATCGACCTATGAAGTCTAAACCCCTTCCACCTTATCACCCACTACATAACCTTGAAAGGCCATCCTTGGGAGCATGCCCTACTTGAGGGCATTGGTCTACCCAATAGGAATCCTATGACACCCCTCCCATACTTAAACTTGGTCAATTGTATAGGGTTTTGAGCATTTGTTTAATTTGATGATGTAGTTTTGATGCACATGTTTGGGTGGTTTGCTTATTAGATGTGGTTTATACTTGTCTGATATCTTTGACTTGATATCTTTAGAGGGCGTACCCTTTTGTTTTGCAAGACCTTGCTTGGTGGCCAGTTTTGGGAGAACAAGCCTAGCTTAGGCTTCCATGGGGCAAGAAGCCCATCGAATGGATGCCTAGGGCCCACATGTCGGATGACAGAGATGTGCCTTTGGAGGCCTAGAAGACATCATGAAAGACCTAACCTAGCCCCTACCACCCAATCAACTTTCCTAGGAGAGGAAAAACGTCACCCCCTTGAGGGTTAATGCCATGAAGGGGCTAGGGTTTGGTGGTGATGGAGTTGCACATTGACACTTGGCATATTTTCACCGGATGAGGCATGGAGAAGGCTTAGCACATGATGAGGARGCTCAAAGAGCCCCAACAACTTCCACATCTTCTCCAACAAGTTGTTCAAGTGCCAAAACACCCCCTAAAGGGGTGACRTCATCTTACTTTAAGGTTTCTTTTGTGCAAAAGTAAATTTTAAGATGAATTGTTTAATATTATTTTGATGTAAGGGGTAAGATAAAGGTTGTTGACCCCTTATCTTATGTTTTACCCTTGTTAAGTGGAAAAACTATGTGTTAGACATCTTGTATAAATAGAGATCATGTGAATCTCATTTTTAAGATAGCTCTCCCATTGTGAGAGGACTACTTGGCTGAAATTTTCACCCTATTTGGGCAATTTGATCTCTCTCTCTCTCTTGTGCAAATGTCTTATGGTGAATTTCTTGGTGATTTGTGGAGCTAAGGTGGTGCGCACCTCTTGGAGGTCTTTTCTCTTGCTTATGAATGGTTTTTGCTTGGTGAACTAGGGTTACATCTTGCATCTCTTTGAAATTGGTAAGGAAAATCTGCAATTGTTAGTTCTTCTTGCTTGTTTCATGAATGTTATTGGTTGAAACCCTAGGAGGAGTATAAGTGCATACACCCTCCATTAAGCTTCATCTAATTTGCTAGTTGAAAAGTCATTTATTGCAAGGTTGCTAGGAGGAGTACAAAGGTGTACACCCTCCTAGATTTACCTAAGTTTGATTTTCATTCCCTAGGGAGTAAGAGGGTTTACACCCCTAGGGATATTGTGGATCTAACTCTTACAATCCAATATCTTGAAAGCACTAATCTAAAGTTTGTATTGGAGAAACAAAATTACTTGCATTGGGTAACGTGATTTTACGAGATTTTCAAGTTATTCAAAGTGCAATCAATTCTATATGTTATTGGCTTGATTGTACCCCTAGAGCATCATCTTTTGCCAAGTAATTCTTATTTCTGTTACAATTTCATCTTCAGCCATTAGGGCTGCAGAAACCCTAATCGAACTTTCTTCAATAACTCTCTAATCAACCACTGAAAGTTCCTCAATGTTCGCACACATAAACTACTAGGCCTAGCACACTTTTTGGCAAAGTTTGGGGAAGTTTTAGTGGCTGATCTTCTTGCTGTAATAAATTGTTTGTTACATCCATAAGGCTGATAATTATCTCTGCAGTAACTTGTTTATGAAAGCCTTGCTTTTATGCTAAAGTCTTGTTCTTTCATTCTTGAGTTAAACTAGTCTTTACTAGCTTGTCTCTTGCTTATTCAACTAGACTTTTAGCACTTATTTTGCAGCTCTTATTATCTTTTACATGTCGATATATATCACTGGTTGTTGCTGCATTTATGGACAGCAAGCTTAACTTGCTTGTCCACCTAACATATTACAAGCATACTTGGCTTTTCTTGTGCCTCGAGCAGGTACAAACATTCTTAGCAGGTACCCAAGGACTTGGCAACCTTAAACTTTTCCCAAGACTCATTTCCAAACTCCCTTTTCAATCTAGCAACTTGACCTTTAGGGGCATCCATTCATACATCACATTTTTTGTCTCAATCCCCTCTAGGGTCACCGGGATTCCCCCCTTGAGGTGACTACCTCACCTCTAAAGTGACGGGAACACCTGCCTAAGGTGACAGTGGGTAGGTGCTCTCTAAGTCGTCGCCATTTTGGTATTTGGGTCGGGCTTTGCCCAACCTACAACTTGTGCGATAACAGGATGTAAGGGACACAACCCCAAGTTACATACAAAATAACGTACACATTCCAATACCAACGTTACTAGCCAATAAATGGCTCGAAATTTTCTTTCATCCCTTTCACAAATCAAAAATTATGATCGAATAGCTAACTTAGAATGTTAGAGATTGAAGATATTGTGACGCATCTAAAATATATCTTTCCAACTCGACATATCTCATTAGGTGATTGAGTAGAACTTGCATCACAAAAAGTTTTCCACATATTTTAGTATGTAAAATTTTGAAAATCTGTTTAGAGTAAAACAGTAATGTTCAAGAGTTTACCTCAACAAGACATGTGCCACAACTTCCACCACCTCCACAATTCATCACCTTTCCCTGTCAATGAAATTTTTATGATGGTCCTTGTTATGTAGTTTGTTTCTCAGATGACAACAATTTTCTAAAAGCTTCTCAGGTCATATTCCCATGAAAAATAGAAAAGGAAAAGCATAGAAATGGGCATCTAGCATCAGGGAAATATGAAATATAAAATACGAATTTGAAACTTAGTTTGTTGCATAAGAGTAAAGAATTTAGGATTTAATATGCCCTCCAAAAGTATATCTCTTTGCTGCTGATAGAAAATTGTAGATAATCACAGTACAAAATTGTTTTAGTCCATGCTAAAATTCAAATATCAACAAGCAATGAAAATTATCAAACTAATCTTCGTATTAGTAAACTGATACACAGCTGAGTGAGTGTAGAGAGAGAAGGAGACAGTAAATTATATGATTGTTCAAACTAGCCGGCTAGTTTAAAGTTTGAACATAAAAGAAATATCACAACTAGGCCCACCTTTTTGTTAGTCTACCTATGGCTCAGAGAGTGTTTGACTCATGATGTGAGTGAGCGCTTCATGGGAGAGAATCTCAAGAAGGGTGTTTTATCTCATGAACCCTTTTTCATCTATTTTGTCACTTGGTCTAGGAGAGCAGACTTGTTGCATAAAAATGTGGTGTTGCATAAAATGTGGAGTGGGTGAGTTGGCACTTGTGGGTGGATAGGACTATGCAGTGTTGTATAAATATATGTGAAGTGGGTAGGTTGTCACTTGTGGGCACATGCCTTCTTACTTGGCACATGTAGAGTGCTCCACTTGTGGA
The DNA here is from genome assembly GCA_009831015.1 of Picea engelmannii. Lineage (NCBI taxonomy): Eukaryota > Viridiplantae > Streptophyta > Pinopsida > Pinales > Pinaceae > Picea > Picea engelmannii. The sequence goes on from ML801000.1 coordinate 67,286, forward strand.
CCCATTCTCTATTTGTGGACCTAGTCTAGGGTTAGGGTTTTACCTTACTTGTAATTCACTCCTCTTACTCTATTAAAGAAAGGAGGAGCACATCACTTCATAACATTATCAGCTTTCTTGATGAGAGCTAGAGTAAGAGTAGAAGAGAACAATTGCTAGAGATTAGCATGAGGTTGTAATAGCTAGGGTTTTTTCTATTTGCTTGTTTGGCTTCATCAACTTGAGAGATGTTGTTGGTTTTGCATTGTAAGTTTGGGAGAAGTTGATTTGTTATTTGGGTTTTGCAGTTGCAGCTTGGGAGAAGCTGATTTGTTGTAATGTAATTATCTTTCATGTCAAACAGAAAGAGATGTGTTGGTTGCCCCAAATTTGCATGCAGATCTGATTTCTAGGTGTTTTAGTTGCTGATTTATTATGCTGATATAAGGAAACACTGGGCTGATGCTAAGCTGATTTAGCATGCTTTAATTTATATTTTCAGATCTGATTTATGTTGGGTTGTTGCTGAGCAAATGTGAGATTTCAAATCTGATTTCTTTGTTAGATATAACCTTAGCAGCTGCTGCAATGATCTCACTTGTGAAATTCCATGCCCGCACTCTTGAAGTTTGCCTAGAACAGTGTTGTTGTTGCAGATTTGGAATTTTGACAAGGTGCAGATCCGGTGAAATCAGATTCAGCAATAGGACTGAAATTTCTCTGGTGCAGATCCGTGGCCTCAAGAGACAAAAATTTAACACTTTTAAAAGTGAAAATGCAGACTTTTCACGACATACTCTTAAAATAAGAAACAATGGAAGTCTATGAAGATAATCGGTTTGTCCTGGGAAACTGGTGATCTATTATGATAATGGATTTATCTTTGAACAACCATTGATTATCGTTTTCAATGATAAGTGTTTCTTTTAGTTACCTATTAATTTATTAAATCATAGGACTTTCCTCTTCCTCCATCCCATTCACATCCTCTATTAGAGTTTACTCTTTTTGTGTACCCCTTCCTACTCGATGCTTTTATTTTCACTTATGTTTCTTTTCTTTTGTCTTTTCGCAGTTGCATTGGCAGTCCCACATAACTATTATGACATAATACATGGCTTGGAGAAGCAAGTGTTCGGAGAACTACTTCATTTTTTTAAACAACAATCTCAACTATCGAAAAATGAAGGCTTACTCGTTATGAAGGATCAACTCACTGGGGAGAAGGAGAGGCCTGTTATCCCCATTTTGTGGGATAACTAAGGAGATCATGTCTCAAAGCTCTCAGGTTGTAGATATGGAGTGTCGAGAGACTATATGACCAACAGTATCCATTTGCACAAATGGAGACCCTTCTCACCACCACAGAGATCATAGATTTTCAGATGGCATCCACCACACCAGCCGGCTTCCTAGATGCACTGAGCCTTGCTCCTTGAGGTACAAGTCAGGTATTATGGTAAGTGTCATTTCAATATTTGAGGCATTTGAGTATGTTGTATCTTAGACTACTTTAGATTTCATGACATATGCTTGGACATTATGCCTTTTGCCCTGTTTCACCTTGGTGGTTGACATTGTGCCCTAGTAAGTGGTCTTCCTCGTGAATGGGTTTTCTACTAGGAACTCCCCTTAAGAGCCATCATACTGTTCTCGACCATAATTACCATTTTTCATCACTTAAACCCCCCATTTCCTTGTCTCTTGGGATTTTAGGGTGTATTGACCCAAGAAGAGGTTGTCCCTCATTCTATGGGAAAAAGGAGTTGAAGGCCTAGAGGGATTGTTGTTGGGTAAAAGATAAAAGCTTACTTATAAACCTTCCAGGTGCTTCACCCAGGGATCCCCCAAGAAAGAAATGAAATGCTTATCTGTAAGAAAAGGGGGACCCACAAGAATAAAGATAGAATGCTTAGGGGGTTAGTTGGAGGATAGGAGGTCTCATCACGAGCCGGCCTATCATGATCATGGGTACTTAGCGGTATGAAATTACCATCATCTGGCCACCAAGCCAGGGTAGTGGCTCTCAGTTGCACAACTGATAGAAAGACGGTCTCATCACGAGCCAACCTTCTCATTTCCGCAAGGTATTTGTGAGTGACACTATCATTATCTGGACATGTAGTGTCCCCCATGTCTTGATGAAGAGTTCTGGGAAGACTTAGTGGTCTAGTCATCCCCACTAGACCATAGTCTCATGCAGCATGGGGAAAGGTCAGCTAACTCAATGTTATATTTTGAAGTTGACTTGGAAAAAGGTAAAAAGGGTAAAAGGGTAACTCGATGAAGGAATAGAGCGCTTGAGGTTGAGTTAGGATTTGACCCTAAGGGTTAACTTAACTCAACAGAGAAATAGAAAAGAAGTATAAAGGAAAGCCTAGGGCGCACCTATCATTCATCTTGGATATTATTGCATTTGTCTATTGGGCTCTTGAGCACACAGTTTTGAGGGTTTTGAGGTTACAAACCCTAGAGAACAACTCAGTGGTGAAAGATTCCACTCACCTTGTTCCAAGCTTGGTCTCGGGGATGAAACACTCCACCCACACCATTCTATCATCTTCACAGGTTCTATCATCGATCCAAGAGGGCAGCAGGCTGTACCCTTTGGGGGTTTTCCAGCAGGAGCGCATCATTTCATGAAGAGAAGTTCAATCCATCTTTCTGACAGGGTCTATTGACATTCTATCATCTGGGTATTGTTTGCAGGGCCTTGTTCACCAGTTTTGGAGTATTTTTGGAGAGTTGCTTCAGCTAGATATTTATCTGCAGCTTTAGGACATCCTTGAGAGAAGGAGGGAGCAACTGTGATTCAGATTTGCTCCTTCTGGAGGAGTTACACCTCAGATCTGATCCTGAGACTTCTCCTAGTGGCTTGTGGTAGCCCGATCTACCTTTCTGGAGAGTTTCAGTGTATTTGGAGACTTATTCCATCAGGGCCAAATTATTGAGCTTGACAGTCTTCAGGAGGGTGCAGCCTTGATTAGGGTTTCAGCAGTTTGGAGGAGTGAATCTTAGCATCTAGACTTGATACTTCAGGGAGGGCTTATCTTGGCCCCGATCTATCTTTCTGGGAAGTTTGGTATTGTTTGGAGAACCTCTTCAATTGGGCCGAAATATTGGTCTTCTCATCTCTACAGCAGGACGTGCCATCAGCCAAGGGGGTTGGGACGTAACCCTGGTTCTTCTTGTACTGTTCTTCATTGTATTTCCAGCCTTTGTGAGGCTTGCATCTCTTATCCGGAGCATTTTGTAGCAGCTTATCTATTTATCTATTGGAGCCATCTAATGTTATTCCAGATCTGCATCCATTTTGTATCAGGTTCTTGCTTCTCATAATAATAAAGGTCAGATCTATGCTATTTGGTTCTATATCTTGTGTAATGGTTAGATCTTGCATTTGTAGTGAGTATATCTTCAGATCTATACTTAATAACTGAATATAACCCTAAGGCCGAAACTTGTGAGGCCAACCTGCAAACACAAACAATCAAACAGTTAATTCAATGGTCAGTTAGTGTTCCAAGCAAAAAAATTGGCTGGGGAACATTACAGGACACCACGCTAGGACAGTGGCCTTCAACTCGTCCATAAAACATGAAAGAAACAAAGAATGGAAAAATGATGATCTTGGAAAGATTGTATTGCAAATGAAGGTGCTACACACCCTCTACAAAGGCAACCATGGATGAGACACTACAACCCCTTGTATGTCATGAACCCCATGCCCAATGAGTCTTGATCCTTAACCACGTCATCCACTTTACATGGCTTAGAAAGGGATCACTTGGGAAACACTCCTTGACCTAGGTAAAGATCTACCCAATAGGACACTTCGTCAACCCTCCCATATCCAATCTTGGCAAGTCGCATAATGTCTTTGAGCATTTACTTGTTTGACAGGGTAATCTTTTATGCACATGCTTAGGTGGCTCATTTATTGATTTGATTTACTCATCATGATATTTTGACTTGAGATCCTTGGAGGGCATGCTTATTTTTCTTTGCAGAACCTAGTTGGTGGACAGTTTTGGAGGAACAAGCCTAGCTTGGGCTTCCATGGGGCTTGAAACCCACAGGCTAGATGCCAAGGGCCTGCATGCTGGATGAGAGAAACATACCTTCGAAGGCCTAGAGGACACCTTGGATGACATGACCTGGCCCTTGCATGCCAAACGTTTTGGCTAGGAGAGGCAAAACGTCATCTTTTGGAGGCTTGACATCATGCTTGAGGGGCTTGAGGTGGTGATGACTACACATGGCACGTTTTGAAGGAAGGAACCCTTGGATCGTGAAATAGAAGGTTGGATTGCAGACACATGACCTTTGGAGGCCCAACCCTATCATCTCCAACTCAACGTTTGAAATAGAAGTGCCAAAATGTCCCTCCTAAAGGGGTGATGTCACTCTTAGGGTTTTCATTTGTGCAAAAAGTGAATTTAAAGATGAATTGTTTAATATTATTTGTGTAAAGAGGAAAGATTAGGGTTGTTGACCACTAATATTGTGGTTTACCCTAAAATTATGTGGACAAACTATGTTAGTGACATTTTGTATAAATAGAGATCATAAGATCTCATTTTAAAACACATCTCTCCCATTTGGAGAGGATACTTGGACTGAAATTTTCGCTATCTTTGGCTATTTTCTCTCTTGTGCTCTTTTGTATGGCTATCTCTTTGGTTATTGGTTGATGGAAGTGATGCGCTAGCCTTGGAAGGCTCTTCTTTGCTATTGTGGTGGTTTGTCTTAGCTTTTTTCTTTGAATTGTTAAGGATTTTTTCATTGTGCTATCATTTGTTATTCAAGTCAAGGTTGTTTGCTAGAGCTAGGTGGGAAGTATAAGGGCATACACCCCCACCTTAGTCTCCATCATTTTATGCTTACATTTTATTGGTTTAACAAGGGTTTGCTAAGAGAAGTATAAGTGCGTACACCCTCTTAGTCTAAACCCTAGCTAGAGATACTTGCCTTGGGCAGTAAGCGGATTTACACCCCAAGGAGGTAGTACCTTTAGCACTTTCTTTTCTTGACTCCATTAACCCAATCATGAAAGGCACTAGTCATCACTTGTTGCATTGGAGATATAAAATTGTTGCTTTGGGAAACATGAAATTTCTTGATTTTGAAGTTGTTCCTAGTGGAATCAAATCTATGTTATAAATGTTTGCTTGAGCCACTAGGGTGTTTCATTTCTCCAAGTATTTTTTGTTGTTACAAATTTAACCTACAGCCATTAGGGTTGCAGAAAACCCTGACCAAACTCTTCAATAACTCTTAATTTAACTGTTGAAAATTGCCTAAAATCTACCCACATAATCTACTAAATACAACGCATCTTTTGGCAAGTTTTGAGCAAGTTTTAGTGGCTAAATCCCTTTCTGTAATAACAAGTTTGTTACAGCCATAAGGCTGATAAATATCATTGCAGTTACCTTTTATGACAGCCTTGTTTTTTGTGCTAAAGTCTTGTTCTATCATTGTTGAGCTAAACTAGTTTTTTACTAGCTTGTCTCGTGCTTATTCAATTGGACTTGTGAACCACCAATTTCAACTAGGGGGTCAACTCCATGTGCCATGAAGCTATGTACCTAATGGTGCAACTAAGTTTGAATACTTTCTGGTTCTACAAGGCAATTTTGGCCTCGACACGTCTTTTTGTAATTGGAATTTTCGCTCCCCTGCGTGGGATAATAATGTAATGGGTCTACACGGATCATATTGTAGGTTAGTTGCCTGGGACTTTGTCATTAGGGAAGTCCTTTCATCGAGTGATTTTTTTCCTCAGGTAATTAATTTGGTCTAACCATCCTTTTTAATTACCCTTAAGTTTTTCACTCCCACAATAATCCTTCAAAGTGGTGAAAGGCATTCCAATGATCGATCCCTATGGGTGACTAGGGTCTAGGAATATTGTAAATGACCATGCTAGACATATTCTAGAGTCTTGCGGAATTCCATCGAATCTAAGTAGTTTTTTTTTATTTTTTTAAATTATCCAATTAATGGTAATTTTAATTATTTTTTATGTAAAAATGTAAAAACTAGGTCCTTGGGATTTTTGATAGGGGTATTTGTACTCAAAAGAAATGGAATGAGACCCCTTACACCCTTGGACCAAGTTTCAGCTCAATTGGACAAGCTTTGCTAGGTCTTTGTCCATGAGGAGTCCAACTCAGTCTAGAGCCAGCAATTTAATTACTTAATTGACAAAGTCAAAATGTCGTTTTTTTGTAATAATAAAGCAAAAAGGTTAGAGAAAGAGTGGGAGATAATCCTAAACCCCTTTCCTAAGTTAGAGAAACACTTTTCCTAACTTAAACACCCCCCTCACCTAGCCACCACTCCATACCATCCATCTCCCTAAGAAAGTTGTGCCCCCTTGAGAACATTGATTTGGCTATCTCACTGAAGTTTCTTTGGGTTTCTGAATGCAGTTTCAAGTATTTTGGATCCGGTTTAGTTTATTCTCATAATGTTTGGGGTTTTCAGCTTCTTTTCACTGCATGCAAATAGTTTTGTTGCCGGAACAATGTTCTTTATTGTACTAATGGTAAGGACTAAAATTACAATAAATGGAATATTGGTATATAAACAAAACAATGCTAAACTGCTCAAAACTCTTCAGATTGATCTTTATAAGTCTAGATCTAACCTGGAATACACATGCATGCAAAGGAAATACCAGATCTACTACATGCAAGTGTGAGTTTGTTGCATGCAAGTCCAAATATGTTGTTGGATGGAAGATACACTGCATGCATGGTGAAATATGTTGCATGCACTGAGAATACGCTACATGCAAGTCCAAATATGTTGTTGGATGGAAAATGCATTGCATGCACGGTAAAATATGTTGCATGCACTGAGAATTCACTGCATGCAATGGAAATATGCTACAAATGTTGTCACCGATGAATGGTGAATCTCCTATGGATAGATCTGCAACATGCGAGTAAAGGAAATACTAGATCTACTACATGCGAGAGTGGATCAATCGCATGCAAGTCCAAATATGTTATTGGATGGAAGATACGCTGCATGCGCGGTGAAATATGTTGCATGCACTGAGAATACGCAGATCTACTGCTATCTGATGGGATAGCATCCCTTCTAAACCTCCGCGCCTCCCTCTGGATCAATCATGTAACTCCCACACCCTCCAAGCACCAAGGGAGAATCTTTGAACCTCCCTGACTAATGCGAATCCCTATGAATGGATCCAATGTTGTAACTACTGCAATCCTGAAGAACGATGGAGAATCTGGATGATCCTCCCTATTATCGCACAATATGTAGATTAGGCAAAGCCTATCCCAATCCACGGGAGTAACAACTTATGGGAGTACCTACCCATTGTCACGTTAGATAGACACTCCCCTCACTTTAGTGATGATAAGTCACCACAAGGGGGGGAATTCCGGTGACCCTAGGGGAATTGAGATGAAAAGTGATCTGATGATGAGTGAAACCCCTATAGGTCAAGCTTGGATATGAAGAATGGCTTGAAAAAGAGTCTTGTGAAGGAGGAGATGGTTGCCAAGTGTTTTGTACCTGCAAAACAATATTAGCCCTGCCTGGAACAAGACAAATGATCATAAACCAAGCCTTTTATCAAAGGGTGTCAAGCAAGAATCCGTGTTGTCCCAAATTGCAGCAGTATGCAAATATATAGATAAACAAATAAAGATGTTACTAGCTGCAAAATTAACCATCCAAAACATCAAATAATTATTAAGTAATCAAGCCCTAATCATGTAGATAATATCCCAATACTTAAACACAAGTTTTGATGGCAAAATAGGGCTGCAAAAAGATGTTATCAGCAATGTACTAGGGCAGCCTTGTGGCTGTAGCAAAATTTTGCTACAGCAGCAAGTTCTAGCCACTAAAATTTACAAGCAAAGCACCCAAATGAAAGCCCTTGACAAAGAGAATAATTAGCACCAATTACTAGCAATTTTCAGCGGTAGAAAGATTAGTAAAGGATGATTAAAGAGTGAGTTTGCAGCAGCCCTAATAGCTGTAGCAATTAGTTTATAACAGCAAGATAATCACTTGGCTAAAGGAGACGCCCTTAGGGCTCAAACAAGCTTATAGCATGTAGAATCAATTCCAACTAAGACAAATGCAATATCTCAACAATTCACGTATACTATTGCAATGATTTTATATCTCCAATGCAAATTAGATTAGTGCCTTATCAATTGGGTTATGGGGTCTCTTGTTGTAAGAGCTAGTTGTGTTACCTCTCTAGGGTGTAAGCCTTTTTACTCCCTAGAGCAAACACAACTAGCAAGGTAAATCTAGGAGGGTGTAAGTCTTTTTACTCGTCCTAGCAACCTTTGCAAAGTAGCTTATCCAAGACAATAGTGATAGATCTTAGTGGAGGGTGTATGCCTTTATATTCCTCCAAGGGTTTAGACAAGAATAACCATGAAACAAGAAGAAATAACAACAATATGTAAAAAAAAATTTACCAATTCCAATAGATAGCGAGTAAAAACCCGTATCTACCAAGAATATTCCACCACAAAGCAAGAACAAGTCATCCAAGAGATAGCGCCTTAGCTTCTTCCACCACAAGACAAGTACTAGCATCCAAAAGCATATGAGAGAGAGAGAGATGTTATTTTTCCAAGTAGGGCAAAAATTTCAGCCAAAGCAATATGTAATTCTCAAGTCTGATATGTCTAAAATGAAAGTGACGAGGCCTTTATTTATACAAGACCTTATAAATGTTGATGTTTTGGTAGCAACGAGAGGTATTCCCTCCTGGACAATCTTTTTTAGAGAAGAAGAAGATTCCAAAAGTCAAAGGAAGACCATTGAACAGTTGAAGAACACCCGAGAAGAGAAGTCAGCCCACAGGAAAAGAATAAAGTGGAAATAGAATTTCCAGGAAGAGAAGTCGGCCCAGAGGAAAAGATAAAGTGAAAATAGAATTCCAGGAAGAGAAGTTGGCCCCAACAAAAGTGACTTGAAGACTATAAATAAAGTGATACCTTACTCATTTGTACACTCACTCACTTAGCTATCTCACTCAAGAAAGAGGTGCAAGTATGAGGCAAGGAGAAGACACAGCTACTGCAACATCTGGGGTTCTTGGTTATTCTTGGTGGTTTCTCTTGTGCGCTATCTCTGGGAGAGGTGCACTAGCCTTGTGTGGTGCTGCAATTGCAGTTGTCTGACCCTGCTAGGGTTTGACAATGAGAAAGAGATAAGTTATTGTATCAGGGTTTCTTCATTATCAGTCTTGCTCTTGTGAAGAAGAGTTGTTCATGGTTGGATTGTATTATCAGAAAGAATCCATCTAAGAAAGGTTGGTTGGGTTTTTCCCCGAGTTTGGAGTTTTCCCAGGATAAATATTTCCGTATCCTTGTGCTTGTTTTATGCTGCTTATATTTTCAGTATATGGTTGTTAAATGTAAAAGAAGATCTAAATGTTCTGGTAAATCTATTGCTCTGAAAATTTAAGAAAATCTAACATGGTCTCAGAGTTGGTTACCTTCATAACAGTTTAACCACTGGAAGGAAGATTGCACTTTGGATTTGATGCAGCACCTTGTCGCTGCACAGTTTTTCTTTTGTCAAGCTCGTTGAGCACTCTTTCCAAAGTTGTTGGAACTAACTCCACTTCGGAGCAACTCGCCTAACCCTAGCACACATCTTGAAACCCTAGCGTTAGTTTTTCAAGGAGGTTGAAATTTTGAGATTTTTCAGACCTAGGGTTTCTACCAACGAAAATGATTACCAATATGAGAGTTGAGGATAGGTTGGATGGAGCAGACAACTTTAGATCGTGGAAGCATAAGATTCTACTCATTCTAGAAGAGAATGAACTCTTGGATCATGTCAAGCAAGTTCTCCCAGAACCAGAGGAAAAAGATGCCAAGGCGAAGTACAAGAAGAATGAAATCAAGGCTAAGAGGATCTTGACAGATTCAATCAAGGACCACTTGATTCCCAATGTATCAGAGTTGAAGACACCAAAGGAGATGTTTGATGCCTTATCAAGATTATATGAAAACAAGAACACAAGCAGAAAGTTAACCCTAAGGCATCAACTTAGAAACGTGATGATGAACAAGTCAGATACAGTTCCCACCTACTTCATGAGAATTTTGCAAATCAAGGATCAGCTAGCAGCTATTGGAGATTCAGTGGATGATGCAGAGCTTGTGACCACAACTCTTAATGGCTTTCCTTCTTCTTGGGACGCATTTGTTCAGGGAATTTGTGCAAGAAGTAAATTACCCAAATTTGACAAGCTATGGATAGATTGTACCCAAGAAGAATCAAGATTGATATCCAAGCCTAAGAAAACCAATGATGAAGAGAGCCAAGCTCTTGCTGCTCATGTGAAGAAAAGGAAAGAAAGGAGAAATACCAATCCAAATAAAACTAGAAGATCAGTTCCAGACCACAAGAAGGATGTATCTAAAATTAGATGTTTCACTTGTAAGAAATTGGGACATTTTGCTTATCAATGTCCTCAAGGGAAAGGAAAGAGAAAACATCATGCACATGCAGTAGATATGGAAGAGTCCACATCTCAGAAAAGGACAAAGGAATCAAAAGATGAAGAATATGTCTTTATCTCAGCTCTCACATTTTATACAAGACTTAAAGAAGAATCTTCTTTATATTTCTACTTTAGAAGATAAAGGCTTCACGGTAGCTTTTGTGGATGGCCAAGTCCTTCTATGGCCCAAGAGTTCAAGTATAGATTCAACTACTATGATTGGTGTCCGAGAGGGAGGATTGTATAAATTAAAGGGACACCTAGAACAAGCCCTTGTACACAACAGTGTTGGCTCTAGTGAGCTATAGCACCGAAGACTTGCTCACCTAAATTACAAAGCCTTACCAGTTTTGAGCAAGATGGTTACAGGTCTACCAAATATACAGGTAGAGCATGATGGAGTATGCAAAGGATGCGCACTTGGCAAGAATGCCAAGGGAAGTTTTTCAAGCAGTGACAATAGATCCAAAGGTATCTTGGAAATCATACATTCAAATGTATGCGGACAAATGACGGTGCCATCTTTAGGTAGCTTTTTGTACTATGTCATTTTTAATGATGATTACTCACATAAGGCATGGATCTATTCCTTGAAAGCGAAAGATGAAGTTTTTAAAAAGTTTCAAGAATTCAAGGCTTTTGTAGAAAATCTCTCTGGAAGAAAGATTAAAATATTGAGGTCAGATAATGGAGGTGAATACACCTTAAATGAGTTCAAAAACTTTTGCAGAGAAGCTGGGAAAATGGACCAAATAGAAAAGAGACAAAGTATATTAAAAACATGACTGGCTAATCCGCTACCAAACTTGTTGTACAATCTTGTACGACAACAACACGACCATTACGCTAATACCTGCGTTGTTCTACGCTATCTGTGCGACGTGTATGTTGAAACTCACGTTGTTCTGCGCGACATGTAGCAGAATACCTACATTGTTCTACAGCGGTCGATCCGTCTGTTGTACACTTGCTCTTTCTCTTCCTTGGCCTAGATCTCTAGATGGAAGTCCTTCTCCACCTATCCAAGATCTCTTTGAATCACAATCCTCCGTGATGCAAGAATTTGAGCAAAAGTCCTTTGCTCCAAAGTGAATGGAACCGACTGCACACTAGCAAATGTCCTTATTTGCTATCTCTGTGTGAAAAGTATCACACAAGCATGAAAAGTATCTTCTCCTTCACCCTTGCCATGCTTTTATAAGATTGAGTTATGACCTAACCCTAATCTCCAAAGTGATTGATGTCCGAGATTACTTCTCATCACCTCACTTGAGATCAATGGCTATTATTTAATTCACTAATACTAATTAAAGCATTTCACTAAATAAAACTCAATTCACTAATAAAAGAACTTTACTTTAATAATTCATTTAATTAAAGTAAATTATCAAGGTAGAAGGATTTGGATGACTTCCACACGTCTAGACGCTTAGACCTATGTGAAAATACATGTCTAATGCTACCAAACATCAACACTTCCTCTTAGCGAGGAAGGTATTTATCAAAGAGCCACCTAGAATTGGTTCTCCCTCCGACCTTGGCACAATGTCGCACACATCATCCTGCTCACTGGCATCCCTCCAACCCTGTTGGTCAGTTGCTTCCTGAATAGTGGAAGTCATGGAATCGATGACGCTACACATCAATGCCACGAAGTTTGGAAACTTCGTCGAAGGCCTACTCTCCCTCTATCTGCTCCTAGAAGCCTCTTGCTCCTGAGCATCCATCAATGTCATCTCATACCAACTCAGTCTACTAACAGGACTGGAAGGGGCTAACTCCCTCTTTCCATTTGAAGATTGACTCCCCACACTATAAGTCTATGAACTCTGCCCTTCCTTCAATTTCTCACCCTTTGTAGCCTCCTGCTCCTCGTTCTCTGCCACTGACATCAATCCATGATCCAAGATCCCTTTTTTTGTCTAGGTTGTGTCAACACGTGGGAGTCCTCATTATTACCTCTCAGAACCTTGGGATTCACTTTATTAAGTGATTAATAAAATGAATGTACTTTTGTAATAAAGTGAGTTTAATTTAATTAAATGCGTAAGTATTTGGCATTAGTAATTAAATTAAGTCCTAGTCGTTAGATCCAAAGTGAACGCGAGATGCCCTTGGGGTGT
>ML801000.1:81050-99528 GCA_009831015.1 Picea engelmannii
GGGTGTAGAACAGTCGGTGATGGAGTGTATTGTTAAGGCAGTCCATTATGTGAAGTCATTGGTTCGAAACCCTCGACTAGCCTTGTGTGTTGCGTGAGGGGTTGTGTTGGCATGCCTGGTGTTATAGTAGTAGCAATCGGATAACAGGACCTCTTGTCACACAAGTGCGTGCCCAACTAGTTGTCGATTTCCTTAGTCAACAAAAAAAAGAAAAAGTGAACGCGAGATTAGATCTCAGCGATAGATCACTTTAGGAGATGTAGGGTTTTGGACTTAGGGTAAACGCAAGGTTATAAAAGACAACCTATGCGAGAGGAGGAGACACATTGATGGAAAAGAGTGAGTGAGCACTCAAGTGTGCAGGGGCAGGAGCCGAGGAAAGGGTGCAAGGTGGCAGCAAGAGAAGTAGCAGCCAGCAAGATCGAAGGACTGATCTTGGGTAATAGGCTAGCTATTTGTTGCATGTGTGTTTCCTCATAAGGGCCATTATCCCAAGACGGGAGCCCTGATTTTATTTAATAAAATCATCACAGATTTGGTTTTCCCACGAGGGTTTTTCTAGGGGTTGTTTACCCAAAATCTCGTATGCAAATGTGTTTGGTTTCTGATTTTTGCTTCCACTGAATTTTATCGTTAAATAACCTAGCTGTGTTATTATTCAATAAATTTGTTTTGCTCAGAATTAATGATCAGGTGCTAGGTTTGTAGATTTCAACAATCAACAGATGACTGATTGAGTGCTGCAAGAGTGCTTGCCGTCATAATTTACAGGATGCAGATTTTATGCAGACTTCGTACTAATAGTCTGTTGTTCTGAGTTGTCCATTTAATGCAGTGTCTACACTTGTGAAGTATACAGTCCACATTTCTGAGTCTCAGCATAAGTTGTTTTGAGAGTAATTTAGACACTTCTTCATTAGGATTTTGTTCATAAGTGCAGACCTGGGTACCTTGAATTAAATCTCAACACAACCGCTTAAAATTGTCAGCATCGGTGATGCAGCCCACTGAGAGGCAAAACGTGTGTGTGGGGATTTGACCTTTGGTGGGGCGATGAAACACCCAACTTTACCAACTAAACAAGACCGGTAGACATCATGTCTTTTCAATACAAAAGGAAATCAAATCGATAAACTCCTAGCACTAGACTTTTAGAAGGAAAAGCTAAAGTGCTGATAGGAGGAATCCATCCACAAACACGTGTATCATTTGGAAGAAAACAATAAAATCCTGTACCAGCAGGAAGACTAAGGGGTATATGCCTTTTAGGGAACCTCGGTCCATGTTTAGGTTGTGTTTTCTTCTGCAAAATTACACTAGCGACTACAATTGTTTGTAATTATTTGAAATTCAAAATCCAGCCCCTATCCATCTCCAAAACATTGTAAACCCATATCTGAAAACAAAAACAAAAATCAATTTACTTACATAGGCTCCGTAGAGTTCAATCTTGTTATCCGACATGATATTCCTCAGCAATTTCTCGCCGCTTACAGCCGAAGCCTTCTGCACTTCCATTGTGCCATCTCGACCCGGTTTGGGCTGTTTCATAATAAATGAATAAATAAATAAAAGACCCGAATTTTTATCCAAAGGAGTTGCTGTTCAAATCCATGAGAAGTGGTCTTACCCCGAGAAATTCGAGCTCAATAGTAGGCGGTCCATTCTCGACTGGTGCGGATGGCGTATTCGAGGCCAGACGCACAGACCGGGCTACTTTAGAGGAGAATTGTGATTTTGAATGGTGTCTGCCGAAAACTGGGAGCCCTGCATGGAATTGGGAATAATGTAAGTGGCATTGCAGAGCAGCCATTGCTATTGCTGGTAAGGAGTGAGCATGCACCACAAATTATAGGAGTTCTGGTTGAGATTTTATTTGAATAGAGTTCGATTGGACTGTCTTCATACACCATGGTTCGTAATAAGCCACGCAATCTGTAGTTGTCATAGTGCACACCTCCAACCTATCTAAGTTGATAGATTCATTTTGAATTTAAATCTGTGATCAATTTAAGACGCGAGACGTAGAATAGAATTTTCTTTTGTAAGAAAAAAGTTTTTGTAATTTTATAGTATGAACTATAGGTACAAAGTTTAAAATAGAGTCAATTAAAAAATAGTGAAATATATTTTATAAGGAAACCAATATTTATGACTAAATGCATTTTATATTCATTAAAACAAGGTAGGCATGAAATGACTAGATGGTATACATACCCTACCTCCTTTGGATTTGAACTTGTGATCTCTTAAAAGAAAATACATGTTCTTAACCATTAGGCCCACTCAAGTTGTATAGAATGAATTAGGGAAATATCAAATAGAATGAATTCTACATATATCAAATAGAATGAATTCTACCTTTCTACTATTACATGAGATTACTCTGTTAACATGAGAGCCAAAAGATATGACACATTTGGACCTAACTTCATGGGTTTTAACAATAATAGAATCTTATGAGTTTGGAAAAAAAAATCATTGTATACCACTCTCCATAACTAACTTCTACTAGATGTATGTTTCGTTTCCAATAGTTTTATTGTTGTCCAAAACTTTTTGTTCGGAATCCCCTTTTAAATTGAGAATTTGCTATCACGCAAAATTCAAATTTGTTGAAATAGCAAGATTGCTTTCGACGAGGCATGAACTTCATTCTATAAAGGAAAAATAAACTTCTCATACGCCATCAAAGAATCCAAACATCCTTCATTATGCCTCTTCAACTCGATATGCTCTTTTCTGCCTTCACATAACAATCTTGGAAAAGAAAGGATATATAAGACTATCGGAGATAGCTCTACAAGAAAATCAATTGTGAAAGATTTTTTTCAAGTATCAAAATATCCACTTAAGCATTATGCTTTTTTGGGGAGGTCATTAAAGATATTTTGAAGTAAAAAATGTGCCTCAAAACAAAAATTGTGCTATCAACATCAACTTTAAAAGAACTAATAGGATTCAAAGTGATGATCTCAACCATAAGGGTAAATACTTTTGGAGGGAAAAAAAGAAACTATTTTTTTATTGTATTTTAGACTTATCTCCTTATGGGTTTACTCAAATCTCAAGTACATGCACTTGTTGAATTAAAAATAAACACGTGTTTTCATGTATTTCTAATTTATCTCATTGTGCGGTCTCTTAAAAGTATGTAGTGTGAGTACTTGTTCGATGCAGAATTTAATTATGCATCCAACAAGTGCCTACACTTGAAATTTGACTAAACTCATAAAGAGATAAGTTGAACCCTTAGGAGGCCCATTTTAGACCTCAAAATTTCTTTAATGTGATTCTCTTGGATTTCTTGAATCTCTCATGAGGTAAAAGATGATTTCTTCACACCCAAGTCAAAAGGCAAATTCTCAAAAACATAAGACCTAAAAGAAGACATTGAAGGTGGGTCAATTGTTACCTTAGAGTGTGTAGCCAACTTCCAATCCTTTCGTGGAATGGCCATTCCCTTTTGATGCTCGAAGGAGAGATCTCTTCTAGAGAAATCAGACATAATGTGCCCCATATTGTGGAAATAGCTGTGCCATAATGGAAATCTTTCATAATCAATATCATGAACCCTAATTAATTTTTCAGTGTCAAGGGTAATTTTCTCTAGCAACTCCCCATTGTTGTTCATGAAAATCAAGAGCCAAGAAGGCCTTTCATTTGAATATTTTATATGACTACTTGCTTAAATGTACCAAGATTATCTCCTATAAATTTAAAGATCTTTAATTTCCAAGGGTTAAGAGGCAACCCTATGAGTTGAACCCATAAAAGTTGTAGTTCCCTTCTCGCCATATTAGAGTTGAATTAGTCATTCAAAGGAATAAACAGAAAGACCAATTACCCCATGCAACCATAGTCCCCCAAGGTCGTTACCTTTTTCTTTTCTCTTTGAGAAAAGAAGAAAACCATTACATAAAAATGAAATTTTAATTTTACCTCATGTCAATGCTAACCATTCCTTCCATATCTAGTGAATCATGTTTGCTAATAAATGTTTTGCTTCATTGAAATATCCAATCAAAACTCTATCTCTCAGTTATGCCACTCTATAACCTTAAAAGTTATTTAAAAAATTATAAAATAGGTATATTTAATTGTTATTTACATGTTAAAAAAAGATCGCATTAGATATAAATGTTTATAAATACTTAAAGGGTGTGTCTTAAAGTAAAATGTTAACTATATTTTGACATCAAATAATTTATTTATGTGTTGTAGCCTTAAGGCAAAATAAGTAAGGTAGTTACAAATTTATATATATTCAATAAGCTAACAATAATCTAAAATAAATGTATTAAGCATCAAAATTTCATTATTTAACTAGTATGGATTGAAGTATGGTTGTTAACATGTTAGATGATTTTTTTATTAGTTTCCACTTCTCATTATGTGAAAAAAATGTCGTAGTTAACTTAGTTTATAACATTTGAGGAAAAACCTTTAATAATTGGTATTTCTAAAATAAATGTATTAGGCACCAAAACTTCATCACTTAACTAGTATGGGTTGAAGTATGGTTTTTAACATGTTAGGTGAATTGTTTTTTTCTTAGTTTTCACTTATCATTATGTGGAAAACATGTCGTAGTTAGCTTATAATATTTGAGGAAAAAACTTCAATAATTGGTGTTTCTTACTCGAGGTAAAATTGTTATTGGAACTAGGGCTAGGAACTATGTCAATCACTCTACCTAGCTCATGCACATGACAATCAAGGATTTCGTTCATCTAAAGGGTTAAACATACCACATGCTTTTGTGAGAATTGAACCCCTAGAGGAAGGCAGGCATGACAACACACCTTCTTAACCAAATAGTGAAGCCCCAAATGGTTAAAAAAAGGTTAGATTAAAAAATCAAATGATATATTGCTTAAGTGTGTGTATGATATGTGCATAGGTACTCTTCTAGTTTGCACCAAACCCTTTCCAAGCTTATACCTACTAGAACAATAGTGTGAGAAAAACTTAAGAGCTTATTGTGCTACCCTCCTATGTGACTGACACTTATATTGTGTTGTGTATGACCCCTCTAGCCTTATATTCGACTGAAACTTATATTATGTTGTGTATGACCCCTCACACATTAATTTTTCCTAATCTCTAGCATGACAACTTTCCAACATCAGTGCTCCATCTAAATGGTGCAATCTCAACAAAATAGATTAGCAAATGACTTGGCATACCACCTCCACAATAACTCTACAATCCACATCAAAAATACATCATAAATTAGAGGATTGTTGTGGTAGACTTGTTAAGTGATCAATGTTTGGCAAGTTAATCAAGAAAATGTGTAAATGACCAATTCTAACCAAGTTAGTGCATGTCCAATCCAACCTAATTCTAGAGAATGAGGTAGTGATCATCCTCATCCATTGTGCAGAAGGCCAATTATTAGGGACTGCATCCATTAATCATTATGTATAAATGTACATCATTTGTACTTATAAAGGGTTTTTTCCTTAGCATATGGGATTTTATTTTTGTATACTTTGTGAGATCAAACTTTGTAATCATTCCCTTTGCACAACATGAGCCATAATGCTTCTCTTCATCGTATCATCTCCCACTAGGAGTTATGTGAGCCTAACCAACCTACCACAACTCATACTTGTATAGGGGATTTTTTTATTATCTTTGTTCAATGTTCAATGTTTAATATTAGCAATAAAAATTATGTAATTGAATGGTCCATGCATATATGGTTTTCATTGTTATGATTTTTCAATTGTCCACTAGTTCTTAATAAGTTTATGATTGCACATGTCAATTGGGTGTAGCTCGAGTGGTTGTGAGGAAAGTTGTTACTCTCCCTGCCTAAGTTGAAATCCCACTTTGTGACATGTTTTCTCTTGGTGAACTGATTTTTGACAAGTTATATATGATGTATTCATGAGTTGTTGACCTAGCCTTATACCTTGAAGGATCTTGATTTTACCCTAGGTATCATCCTCAAAATGTGGGGAAGTGATTGAGAGGTTTCCCTCATGATATGTCACCCAGGCAGAAGAAGAAAAGGTTCATGATTGCACAATATTGTATTAATTGTTGCTTGTATAATGATTTAATTTAACACAAATTAGTGCATGCATGTGTTCCATTGGCTTAATATGCAACGCATATGGTATAATCCTCACTTCCATATATATATGCTTCTACAGTCCATTGTTTAAACATAATTGTATGTCAATCCATTGCTTTCTACAACAATCCCTAGTTGCATTGATAGTTTTGGGACCTACTTGGTCATTTGTCTTAGCATGATCCCAATCATATCGGCTTATTATTCTTCACATAATGAAGGTTGGTGCATAGCTGTGAGTTCCTAATCCAACCCATAGCCATACTAGTGGTATTAAAATTCAAATGCTTTATCCCCTCAACTTCATTTGTCATACATAGGTATTGTTTTAATTTCAACATATCAAAGCAAGTTTGAATGCCTATTTGGACCACATTTGAGCATAAAAGCAGGGGGGGCGTTCATTCTCCCCCTACCAACCTATTGAAAAACTTGGCACAACTAGAAATAATGGGTAACAACTCCATAAACTTTGGTATCCCTTATGCAAGTATTGTATAGTTCATGATTGATGAAGTAGTCCATGATTAGTGAAGAAATTCAAAAGCAACACAAGGAAATTTACAATTAATTTGTAGACATGTTATACAGAATTGTTCATTAGACCATTTACATCCTCTCAACATGGAACAACTTTGTTTGATGCTAAAAAAAAACCCTTCAATGTAGAGATCAACCACAATATTCCTTTAATGGAGGAGAATCAATGTTAAGGCATTTGATGAGTGGTTTAGCACATTATAAACATACATTGAAGTCAACAACATTAGTGATGAAAAAATATCAAGATCACAACCATTAAGATGTCCTTGACCACTAAATCTTGGTGGAAAGTACACGATGACACGAAGAGTGTGGTGGGACCATCATTATGTTAGACAAATCTATGAACACGGTGCATGAAAAAAGTTGTCATCTAAAGTACTATGAACTAGAAAAGTATGTATGAATTGGATACAACTACACCAATGCTGCAATCAATCAGTGGACAAATACAAAAACAAGTTCCCCCAATCATGGTTCATGTAGATTTCATAAATATGGAAGAAAATCGTATGCTTGTGTATGAGAGTGGATTTCATCAGTACATCAATGCCAAACTGAAGTTCTTAACAATGAACACACTTGAGGATGCACATAGATTCATGTAAAATATTAAGCATAAGCATAAGCTCAAACCACAAAAACTCTTTTATGGACAGACACGTTTGATAACATAATGCCAAAAACAATGACAAGTAATTGAAGAAGAAGCAAATAAACCAAAATGAAGACAACATTTTTCTCACTCATTTATAGCTAAAACTCACAATTATCCAAGGTAAAATAACAAGTTGTTGTGCAAATATAATTTTGGTCCTAATGTACCTTGGAGGAGATCTAAATACATCTATGCAAACGTTGGTTCTACTTCAATGTCCACATGTGTCTAAATTACGCAATAGAACACTAATTGGTGGTTGTCTTAAGCAAATTACTACATAGTTGGAAACTCCATGCTTATGCTCAATATGAGATGGAATTGCTATAAGTAAGTTATCCACTTTGATTGGTGAACGCTTTGCAATTTGCTCCATGTCTGCACAAACTACAAAGGCTTATGGTTAGAATGTATAACAATCGCATTGCCTAAGATGTATTGTTATCATTGTTTGATAACTTGGACCAACGTATTTTCTAGTGGTGAATTTTCACCAATAGACTATTTTTTGGCCCTTTTTTCAAAAAATATTTACGGCAATTGGTCATTTTATCTTCAAAAATCTGCTTATATTTTATGTAAAATATGCTTAGATTGGTAATATTTGTCAAAATTTTCAAGTTTTAATAGTGAATTGTAAGTTTTTAATGGAACATTCACCTACATATCTATATGTATGATTTTTTAAACTGAAATAGTTGCCTAGAATTCTATACTTAGGTATAATATATGAATCCTAAAAAAATACCCTGACTGGGATGATCATGTAAAGCTACCTTAAATAGTTCCCAACAACATAATTGAAGGGTTTGGAGTGATGTAACTAAGTCTCTATGTTGTCATAGAACAACACTTAGTGCATACTTTGAGGCATTGATATGGATTTCATTGGGTTGGAGTAAGTTAGGTAGATGCAAGATTGGTTTTATGCACAATCTGTGTTTTAATTTTTTTAATGTGCATTGCTACATTGAATTCTCATAAATCTTGTGGTAGAATAAGGTCTCAATGACTGAGGCGATGTGCCTAAAGTATAATTTTTGCCCCATGTCTTGTTATAGATAAGAACACCATTAAGATAAACAACAATAAATTTATATGTAAACGGATGTAAAATATCATTCATAAGGCACATGAAAATCATTGGTCCATTGGTAAGGCCAATGGCATCATCAATCACTACATACAACCCTTCCTTATTTTTGAGCATTTCCTTCCAAACATCTTGAGGGTCAACAAGAACGTAATGATATCCTAACCTTGATTTTGGTAAATAATTTAGTTTCATTTAGTGTGTCTTCAAGGTCATCAATTTGAGTGTTCAGTCGCATGTTATTGATTATAATATGTCAACAGTTTGATAGTCAATGCATAGGTGTTGAGAACCATATTCTAAGGAATAAGATAAATGGGGTTCCCACAAAAAAAATTATTGCCTTGACATGTTCCTTTTAAAGAGATCTTATATCTACCATTGAATTTCTTTATTTTCTAGCAAGGATTTAATACAATATTGGACATTACAATTGAGTGGGACTCCATTGGGATCCTTGAACACATCATTGTATTCCTCTAGAATCATAGACAATTGATCATGTTGCATGTGCTAATTGATGTAGGAAACTTGAGCTAGCATGATAGTTTTATACACAATCATTGATCATTCACTGAATGGTCAAGATAATGGACATCGTTAATCAATTTAGGATGCAATGTTGTAGAAATAAATAAATTTAAATCTTGAATTTTATTTCAAGAATGTGACACTGGGTATTGAGAATCTATGTAGAAGAAACTGATGCACATGGCATTTAATGCTATCATACTTAAATTTTTTATGGTATAACACAACCTACTTATGTATTTCTTCTTCTTCTAATGGAAACTACTCATGCGACCTTCTTTTATCTAAGAATATTCCTTGTTGGATTATGCAATGTTGTCTTAATTTTGGTTTATTTTGGAATATTCCTTGTTGAATTATTGTTCTTGTAAGGCATAAGGATTTCCAACTTAGAGAACCAATCAAAAGCCACAAATACAACATCATGGTTTTTTTGTGTTGTTGGTTGGTACATTAGGACCAAAATTATGTTTGCACAACAACTTGTTATTTTACCTTGGATAATTATTAGTTCTAGCTATAAATGAGTGAGAAAAACTAATCTAGGGGCATGTTACTCTAATTCAACAAGTCACTTAGGCATCTTTAATACCTTTGTAGTGGTATAGAAGTTATTTTATTGGAATTCCTTTTGTGGTGATGTGAAGAAATGTATAAATGGTTGTGCTACTTACTCCATTGAAAAAATGATAAATAGGAAGCAAAGTTTGTATACACCTTTTCCCATTCTTTGAACCCATGAGAATCGATCTCAATGGAGTTTTAGATAAACTTACCAATAACACAACAAAACCATGATGTTGTATTTGTGGCTTTTAATTGGTTCTCTAGGTTGGAAATCCTTATGCCTTACAAGAACACTAATTCAACACATGTCACAATGAGGCACTTCTTTATGCACATCTAGGTCATTTAGGTTATCTACATCCATTGTCAATGATAAAGATCCTAAATTCATCTCAATATTTGCAAATATGTATAGAGCATGTTGGACACAAGGCTCAATATGTCAATATCTTTTCACCAATAGAATGACATACATATATAGGTTGTGAACCAAAACATTTCCCAATTACTATGCATGTATAATTGTCAACACCTTTACACGTTGGATTTAAATTTAGGATTCATTCATAACAGGTCTACACAATCAAACCCCTTTGAAGTTTTCTTTGGATTTCAACCTGCAATGCCCATGGAAATGACTTATCTAACTCCTCCAATTATAGGAATTCCTACATCGACATTGAAAAAAGTTGACAAACCAATGTATGTTATCGAGTAGATATAGAATGTCAAGTACCAGGAGAAAAGCATTATATGATAGACATTGGAGAAATATAATCATTTCCATATATGACAAGTATTGTGTCCAACGCCTCCGAGGTGTAGAATAGTCGGTGATGGAGTGTATTGTTAAGGCACTTCGTTATGTGAAGTCACTGGTTCAAAACCCTAAATTTACCTTGTGTGTTGCATGAGGGGTTGCGTTAGCATACCTAAGGTTATAGTGATAGAATTCAGATAACACAACCATGTGTCACGTGAGTACGTGCCCGACTAGTTTTTGATTTCCCCAGTCAACAAAAAAAAAAGCATTATGTCCAACATAACTTTTAGTTGGGGACAAGATGTGTATTCACATTCAAAAATAAAGATTCAAAGGCCTACATTGAAAGCTATGGCCACTATGATATGCTCCATACACCATCACCATTTAGTGTGGTGACAATGCCTTCAAGATTGAGCTGACATGAAAACCTAGGATGAATCTAATATGCAATGTTTAGTTTCTACAACTTGATCATAGTGTAATTTTTAGTAGAGAAACATGCAACATAAGCCTCTAGTTGGCATATGCCCTAAGTTCATCATGTCAAAACCTTATGATAATATCATTGAAAATATGGTGATACATACTCAGAGAAGGCTAAGTATTCCACACTTGAGCAAGCGAAACAAATATTTCCTCATTTATTGGATAACTCCATGATTTTTTCTCCTTTCATAGATTCTAACACATTAGGACTTTCATTGTTCATCATGACACAATATGGACCATTGCTCCTTGGGAAGATGCGTAATTTTTTCATAGATGTTCTTTTGGTTTGTGGCAAACCCTTTTTAGGATTTGTTAAGCTAGAATAATAACATAAAGAAATTCAGAGCTCATCACACTTCTTGTCTACTCCACTAACATTTATTATTCATTATGCTTGACCCCTCACACATAACTTTTGATTGATCCCCAATATGTCAACTTTCCAACATTACTACTCAATTTATGTGGTGCCAACTTAATAGATCAATAGATGACTCAACATGCCACCTTAGCAACAACTCAACAATCATCATCAACAACAACATATCACAACTTACAATATTGGAACAACAAATTGGTTGGGTGATCAGAGTTGACCATTTCAACCCCAAAAAAGCATTAGTGGTCAACTCTCACCAAGTCAATACATACCTAAGTTGCCTTGATTATGGGAATGGGGTAGTCATCTTGCTCATTCATTGTGGATGTGGATGATCATTAGGGATTGCATCCATTAATAATTATGGCCATTCAATCTTGGATAAATATGCATCCTTTGTACTTCTAAAGTTTTTTTCTTAGCACCTAGGATTTTACATTCTTGTATTCTTTACAAAATCTAGCTCCATTAATAAAATTTCACGTGATGTGAGCTACAATGTCTCTCAATGTTCAAATATTTTCCCAATTTCATAGATCTTTGTAATAGCAATGGAGATTAGACATTTGATTAATAGTTGCGACTATGGTTTGCATAGTTATGGTTGTTCAATTATTTTTTGGTTTTTGCTAAGTCCCTAATTGCACAACATCGTGTTAAAGGGGGCATTTGTTTAATTGTTTAAGTTAACACACATTGGCACATTTTTCACTCCATTATATTAATCTCCAACATTTGTAGTTTAATTCTTGCTTGCATATCTATATGTTTCTGAACTCCGTTGTTTAAATCAAATCTTTATTTCGCTAATACAATATCACTCTTTACAAGACATTCTTAGTCGAACTAATACTATCACGACCTACTTGGTACTTTGTCTTAGCATAAGCCAAGCCATGTTTTGTGACTATGCCTAGACCAACATGCATCCATATCATTATTATTCAAAAGTTCTGTATAACCCGTAAATATCATTCTTATTCATCAAATAAACAACATGATAGCAATTATTAATATAAATGCATACATAATTAAGTTGAAGTACAAAATAAAATTAATAGTTTTTCCACCATTTAATATTTCAATGCACTCAATTGATCTACGAGGAGCCATAATCCCTTTCTCCTTTAACATGGAGGGAGAGAGATTTGAACCTTATACCTCTCCCATACAAAATAAAAAACTTTACAATTGGTCATAAAGTAATCATGAATGCTTCTAAGTTTTGTTATGCCTATATTCCATTCATTATATATAAGAAATATAATTGGGTTAGTTTAATTTTGAGCAATTGATATTAATAATTAGCAATCCATTGTGAAGGGGAAAAAGATTGAATTGTGGGGAAGTAAGTGTTTCACTCTCCCACTCAGATTTAAATCTATGATAAGACATGTATGACTTAAATGTTAAACTCTACATGAGTTTATAGTTATACATGAGCAAATTGTTTATTGTGGTTGGCAAGGTATTGACAACTAGTTTACGTCGGGATTTCCCAATGATCTATTTTGTATGGAAAAAAATATAAATCAAAATCAATTAACAATCCATCATTGATTTATTTTCCTCAACTAAGCCCTCAAAAAGTTTCAAGATTTACAACCTCAATGGCTACAATTGCAAGTAAGAAAGAACAAAGTGACCACTAAAGGGAATACACCAAAATTTATTAAACATAATAGATCGTATTTAATAATTTCATTCTATGTGAACCCTTTTATGTGGTGTTTGTGATTTTTTTTTGTCTTTTTTATCTGGGAACCTCATGCCACATTGACACAACACATATTACATTTTATGAACAATGTCACTTAAACATGTTCTCCATAGGGTTTGAAGATGAATCCACTTCAAGAGAATCCATGATTTTCACCAATTCATCTTACCCATATTGACATTATGTACATTCAAGCATATAAATTTCACAAGATCATTAATTTTATTGAGTTAAGAATATTTTGCAACATAGTTCTTTATGCTTCTTTATTATTGACACATTATCAGGGCTAATCTTGATTGTCACAACATTAATTGGTTCTAGGGTTGGGACTAACATTTTCTCAATTACATAAGATATGAACTATAATTAATGTCATTCTTTGAGGAGGGTGAGGAGGCTTACCATTAATTCATTATGTGAGCAATAAGTAGAGTTTAGTTGGGAACTAGGAAAACCATTGAAAACTAGCAAAAGCCTTAACCCTTATCAAAGGGATAACTGTGCACCTTGCATTTGACTATTTTTCCTGGGCCTCATCCTAATATTGGTTTACATACAACTTTCCTACTACTCATTTTTTATTTTGGTTGTCTTTGTTTTGTTGATTCCTCCTCATAGATTTAAAATTCATCTCTCCCTTCTCTAAGAAGTTCATGCCTTAAGAGTAATGTCGAGGGTTAAAGCCTCCTTAGATGTCTAGGTAGATAGTTCATAAAAGTAATTCAATGATTAAAGGAAGTCTTGAGATATTCCTTGAAAAATTAATTGATAGAATCCATCATAACTCGATGATTGAAGAATGTACAATGAATCTTAGTGTACACTACCCAAAACTACTAAAGTGAAAGTCAAATTTGTAGTGGATGGATGAGAAACTGGAAAGGGTGAATCAAAAGGTAAAAATAGAAACAACTTTCTCCTTAACTAGTATGTGTAATAATAACTAGTATTCATGAGCTCTTATTATCATTGTAGTAGGTTAGGAACATCGCATTAAAAAAAACTCTAGCGTGTTATTAGTATGTGTTGACCAAAAAATATATGTGTATTTATTCAAAATTAAAACTTATTATAATGTATGTAAATCAAAGTAACTAGGAAAATATTCATTTTTTATCATTGTTATTATATAAGATAATTGAGGCCTTATTCTTCAAGTGGTGGCAGATGCTTGGAATGCCATTATTCGTCATTGTCTTGGTCTTGTGTTCTTGATGTTGTCTACTCTTTGTTAGTGTTAGTGTCTTGGCATAAAATACCTACAATTCGGCTTGTTGTGGCATTTTTTTTATAGAATATGGCCACCATTGTGAAATCGTGCAACATTTAATTTATATATTAATATCAACTAAGCATTCACTTATAGCATTGAAATGAGATCAATATAATATATGACATAGGGAGTGAAAATACAACTTAATGGATTACATAGAAGTAAGAAATATTAGCCCAAGAAGATCCAACCAATGAAAATGGGGAACATTAAAGAGATTCATGAAGAATAAAGTCTTATAGAAAGAGAAGAATCATGTTACACTAGAGAAACACTTCCAACATTCAAGGATATGAAATAGTGTGATGGGCATAAGACTAATGGTATCTTTGGATACCTCACAAACCTACCGCCTAATCCAATATGTTTTTCAATGGGTCTCTTCCTACTCAGGCAATGCAAATGTCAGAAGAAGTGAGTAATCAACCTAATGCACGCCACTTTAGATGATTTGTCTCTGGAAATTTGCTAGCACATGCCAAACACCTCATAGAGAAAAAAGTGATAAGCACATATGGTCCTCATAAGCCATGAATGTCTGGAAGGAGCTATGTGAGTCCCTAAAAAGATAATAGAAACACCCTCTAATATCATAATAGGGGGACTATATGAATACAAATTATTATTTAGTCTCAAACTCTAAAGAAAAATTATGACAGGTATGGTTCTCTTAGGGAATATGGTGGTTTATCTGAATGTGAAGTTGATGGGAACAACTTTGAGTTGTGCTAGAGGAGATCTTAGAATATAAGGGAACTAGAGTCTGGTGTGTCCATGAGGTTTAATGAAAGCATCCCTAAATTGAAGATATAAATTTGAGTAGTGGTGGAGCTTTGAGGAAAGTGGTTCTCTAGGATCTAAACACGTGGATTGAAGGTAGGCTCTATAGATCTTATCCTAAATTCCCTTGCAACTGTTTGGAGCATCCAACAAGAATGTGTCTAGAGGTGGCCTGCAAATATCAAGGTAAACTAAACATAGAAACAAAGAGTCTCTATCATACCAATAGTTTTCCACTCCATGTGTCACCTAATGTCTCTTGTTGTGGCTAGATATGGATACTTAAGGTGACCAAATTGAGATTTAGCAATCCTCCTTAGCCTGCATATCATTGTCACCACCTAGAACGTCAATACAACAATAAGTGTGACAATACCACAATATGCAAGAATGAAGTCTAAGGAACTAATCTCTTGGCATAAATCTGGTTGGAAAAAATAAAGAGAAGTATCTCTCTATCCATCTACAATCTATTGGAAGAAGGTGTGGTCTCCAAATACTAGACCCATATAGGAGAATAGGTGTGACCAATGAGTGAAAAAAGTGGATCTTCGTCTATATTTCCTAAAACTAAAGTTGGAAGCACTGCTTCTTAAGAGTGGCAAGAACCACATAACCCATGATTGGTCTAGAATCTACTGATGGTGTCAAACTAACTCTACAAGGGAAACCCCTTCTAACATAGGTTTTCATAGAGGTTTTTAGTGTTACAAGATTGGGAAAAAATAAAAAATAAAAACTCTACCAAAACCTTCGCAATTGGTTATAGAGGCTTTAGCATATTTCCACTATAACTAAAAATTCTAAGGTGGTCGAAGGTTCTAGTGGATTTTTTTTTTTTATCAATGTGCTTATATCGATATGGTACACCAATATGTCAATTATATATAATATGCACCAATGCACTACAAAATTATATGCACAAGTGCCCCAAACATACCTTGATCCAGGTGGATATCGGTGGCCACCCACCTTTTCCAACTGGCTCAAAACAATTTTCTGGCAATTTTGGTAATTTACTATTTTTTGCAGTTTTTCGGGTCTAAAGCCGTTTTGAGGCCCTAAACGACGTTTTTTTGAGAAAACAGGGACAAATATGAAAATTCCTTCAATATTTCCCCCAAAATGAATCTCCTCGGTGATACCTTTCCAACGGGCTATCATGCACCTAAAACAAAGATCGTATGCAAAAGTTACGACCCTGGGAAGTTGATGTACTAACTTACCTAAACCGGGCCCACATGAATTTTGGCGCTTCATCTCCTAGGGTTAGGTTTTTGGATGTCTAGGGTTTTTGGCATTCCTATTTATTGTAAAAAGGCCTTCAGAGCCTCATTGTAATCATCTTCTTGCGAATGAGCACAGTCGTCACATCTCTTCTCAGAGATAAGCTGCAACCATTCGAGCAAGCTTGTTTTCTGCTGCATTTTACAGTTTCAGCTTATTTCCTTATTGAATAGAAAACCAGTTTGATTCTATCTCTGTTATTTTGTGTTAAGCACCTATTAATAATCTGCAGTCATTTCGTTCTGCTCATAAAATCCAGATCAGTGGTATCAGATCAGTCTGCTCCTTGTTGTCTTAATGCATGTCCCCAATGAGGTCGGAGTACAAAGAGTTGGGTCTCGAGCTTGTTTCTCTTGAGGACAAAATCTCTCGCATGCCCAAGCGACCTCTCATGGCAGGAGAAAAGGAAAATGATGGGACAAGAGATCCTTTCAAAATGTTGCTTGAGGAATCCCTCACGCAACAAAGGAACGAGATGATGGATAGTTTCGCGCAAATCCTTCGACGACTACCAACAGGCGATGCATCTTCTTCGAGCGGAGGCACGGCCCCCTTCAAGGTACAAATAAACTTCAATATTCCTATATTTGAAGGCCAAATAGATGTAGATGTTGTAGAAAAGTGGTTGAATCTACTAGAAGGGTATTTTTCTGTCCATAACTTTTCGAATAGAGAAAAGATTACTTTAGCGCTCCTCAAAGTCGTTCCCCATGTCAAAGATGGGTGGAAAACTTTCTGTGAGCAAAAGGAAATAGAGGAACCCTCATTATTTACAATCATGACCACCTGGGAATCCTTCAGGGATGCTATTAAGGAACAATACTACCATATAGGAAGTTATGATGACTTGTATACTAAATGGACCACACTGCGGCAAGAAAGAGACCAAGCAGTGCCAGATTTCACAAATACCTTCCATACCTTGCACACCAAGATGGGTATCAAAGATTTAGAGTGACATCTGGTGCTCAAGTATCGTGGTGCTCTGCATAGATACATCCAGACCAAAATGGAATTTCTGGACATCTCATCCTTGGGCGCGGCCTACCAATATGTCGTCAAAATCAAGCAGAAGTTCAAACAAAAAACGTGGAAATTTGGGCCTGGGAACCCCTCGCAAAAAAATCCAGGAAAGGGTGGCCCCAACCCACAGAACAAAGGACAGAGCAAAGATGGACATTATCAGGACAACCAATCCAAGCCACAATCAAAGAAGGACACCGGAAAGACAAAGAAAGACACCGGGAAGTGGTGTGACTTCCATAAGATCCCTTGGCATAACATTGTTGACTGCCGCTCAAAGCAGCCATTGGTGGTTGAAGTGAAAGCATTTGAATTATATGTGGGTTCTGACTCTGATTCAGAACCAAAAAGGGGAAGATGGATCATTGATGCGGAACCCAGTGCCACCGTTGCTACCACCAAGCTCTAGCCTGGTGAACTAGATGAGCCAGAAGAAGGAGAGAACCTCTTCCATTCACAGATGTGGGTAAAAGGCACCCCGCTTCACTTCATTGTTGATAGAGATAACCAGAAGAACCTCATCTCAGCAGAGGTCGTCAAGCAGCTGGCCCCACTGACAACGCCACACCTACAACCCTACACCATTGGATGGCTCTGTTAGGGAAGCGATCTTCGTGTCAGCCAACAACGTCGATTTTCGTACGACATCAAGCCCTTCAAAGACAAGGTATTGTGTGATGTTGCTCCTCTCGAAGTTTGTGATGTTCTTTTGGGCCAACCTTATTTATGGAAACTTCATATTGTATATGATTCTAGGCTTCGTAGTGTTACTATTACTTTGAACAGAAAATTGTACAGGATACCCGAGGCAATCCCACCTAGTGTTATTTCCTTGATCTCTACTAAGAAATGTAGGAAGGTCATCTCTCAGACAGGGAAGTTTGTCTTCTTCGTGATTCACTCTCAGAATGAGCGAAATATCACAGCCATATCCAAAGTATCTACGACCGACCTCTCCACACAGCAGAAGCAAGTAGATAAGGTCGTGGAAAAATACTCAGATATCTTCTCCTCACCTACCGGGGTACCTCTGCAGTTCCAGGTCAAGCACCCCATCGCTCTGACCCTCGGTGCACCGTTTCCCAATGGAACAGGCTATCACCGCTCTCTGTTAGAGAATCAGGAGATCAAGAGACATATCCAAGAATTGCTCCACAAGGGGCACATTTGTCCCAACTCATCACCTTGCGGGAGCCCAATCATGCTAGTACAGAAGAAAGATGGAACCTGACGACTCTGCATTGATTATCGGGCTCTGAATAAAATCACAGCCAGAAA
>ML801000.1:105871-119120 GCA_009831015.1 Picea engelmannii
AACATATATCAACAATATATCATCAACAAATCATCACCACAAGGAACACAAAGAACACAAGATGTATGTACAATTTTCTTTTTATTACGGACTTCAATCCTTGGGGTTTATCAACAACAACTGAATAGAGTACAACTCTACAAGAGCACCAGCTCTATATGCAAGACTCAACTTACATCCTCAACACCAATTGAGATGAGGCGACAATCCTCCATAGATATCAATCTGTCATAGGTATGCGACCTGTCAGTAGTGCAGCCCACATATGTATGTGCCCTGGCTCACTACAACCCGTGTATGTACATGGTCAATCTGTATTACAACCTGCATATGTTGTCTGAGTTACTTAGGGTTTTCTCATCAAAATCAACTCAGGTCCTCTGCAACCAATTCATCATTTCTCTTATATCTCTCACTATCCAATATGACTCATAACCAGTCACAACACATCCAAGCTCTCCAATAACTAACTCATGCATCTCGACCATACAATATGAATGCTACTCAAACATGTATAAGCAATCAACATCCTATAGAAATCATATCAACACTGAATCAGAAGAGTGTTTCTCACTATATCAACCAACACATACCACATCACAACAACATACCAAGAATGCCCTAGGCATTCACCACACAACAACCAATAGTATCCATCAAGATAACAATATAACCATACCAGAGTCTCAGTGGCAGATCTGAGCCCATAGATTGTAGTTCTGGAACCTGCTTCAGTCTTCAACATCCAATCATCAACTCAAACACCAATTTCCATGACTTCATCCAATGTACGCGCCATGTCTTCATACAACCCGCGTATGTACGCGTCCTCATCCATTGCAACTCACGTATACCTCAGAAACTAGGGTTTCTGAATCTCCAAGACTTTTTTCGTCATGATCTCAGACTTTCTGAAATCTTTATGTGTCCATGAGATCCTCCCGATCTCCTCTCTCTCAGAATAGATCTTCGGCACATGCTCAAGAGATCCACATCAAAGATGCTCTATAAAAGATATTCTCACAAGAAGCTCTCCAAAGAAACTCACAAAGGATGCTTTTGCAAGAGACCCTTGCTATCTTATTTATACTTTCATCCTCTAGGTCACTTAACACACATTTAGGTCACTTAACCCATTTTCCTCATTTCTAGGGTTAACCACTTTCCATAAATAGAAAGTTCTCCATTACTTTATTATTTAAATATTTCTTCTTGACTTTGTCACCTTACTTTAATATTTAAATAATCCTTCTTGATTTTGTCACTTTACTTTATTATTTAAATAGTCCTCCTTGATTTTGTCTCTTTACTTTATCATTTAAATAATAATTTCTTCTTTGCAAGATCTTTGACTTCTTTGACCTTTTGGGGCTTCAAGACAACATATGAGGGTCCTCAAACTTCGTAAGGCCATAACTCTCAAACCGTGAGGAGTTATGTGACATTCCACATACCACCAGAAATGGCATGACAAGCACTATCCATCTAGGATAGTTTCACTAACAAATTCACTAATATTCAATTCATTATTCTCCAATCAAGCACAGGTTCTCCAACCATTCTTCTAGGATAACTCAACTGTAAAGTGTCTTCCCGTGAGGGATTTCACCATAAGGGGACCACTTTGGAGTTCATCCATTTGTGCACTTTATCAACCATGATAAGACTATAACAATCCAACCATGCATCATATCAATGACAACTCATTGATCCATTGACATGTATCCAATCTCATCAAGGACAATACATATTACATCAATCATTTGACATTAATCAATGACATCAATCAAACACTTGAAATCAATCCTTTTACATCAATTAATCAAACCTTTGACATCAATGACAACTTGATCCAACAATCTCCCCCTTTGGCATTGATGGAAATACCAACATTGATGTCAACACCAATCATTGATGTCAACATGTAGACAAGGCATGCTCTACATCAATAGTCATAAAAAATATCAATGTGACTATCTCTCCCCATCGATAAACATCAATCACATCAATGTTATTATCTCTCCCCCTTTGACATCAATGGAAAAGGGTCATTCTGCCCTTGGGGTTGCTCCCCCTGCTTGAACTCTCCTTGGGGTTTCTCCCCCTATGTGAATGCATTTGATCCTCCTCTGAATAATCTCTCCCCTTTTGAATAAGGGATATTACACTGATGCTTAAGATACATTGCTCATACTCCCCCTGTGACCATTGCTCCCCCTAGAACTATGCCTCTATGCTCTTTCTTCAAGTATAGGGATCTGTTCTCCTCCTAGAACGATGGGAAGAAGAATGACTCCCCCTATGGGTATTTCTCCCCCTATATTCTCTACAAGATGAACAATATGATACCATATGATAATCCTTGGACCTATTCATGCATCAAACTCATGCCATACCAACCATCATGAAACAAAATATTTGTCAACAATAAAATAGAGAATCATGAGTAGAACATCACCCAAGTACATCATGTACCAATTGTGTGCCCATCATGCACAACACCCATGTACATCAATATCATACAATGTGTCGTATCAACCATATGCCAACATGTGCATCTACCAATATGCCAACCATGTGAATCTACCAATATGCCAAACAAGTGTCATATCGCTCATGATATGTCTCCATCATGAACCAAGTGTCATAACCATGTATTTCAAACCAATACCAATTGTTGTGCTAATCAAGTAATACCAATGGTGTACTATCATCAAGAATATGCCATCTATGAGTGTACCAAACATGTATCATCACTTGTACCAAGCAAGTACATCAACAGATCAACATCAATCCTCCATTTACTACAACAAATACTAAGCATCCAACAATACATGTACTAGTATTATGATTCAAATAGATCAACGGCATCTCTAGCTAGCATCATCATGATATATCACATAACCAAGGTGTCATAAATTCACTGCTATAACCAACATTGTTCTTCAACAGAAAGTGCCTCAATCCATACTCACGGGTTAGTGCCATGCACCCAAATTTTATTTTACATCATCACCTTACATAATCCAATATAGAATCATGAAAACCTGCAGAAAACAGTGTCAGAACTTGCAACAAACAATGTCAGATCTTGAAACATAGTGTTATACCATCACATCAAGCTACAACCCATGTGCATTGCCTTTTTCCCAAGGCTTTACCACATATACACGACATGTTGCACTGACAACTCGCGTATGTACGCGACCTATTCAAGGTCAGCTTGTGTATGTGCATGACTGATACCATTGTTACCCGCGTATGCTGCAGTAGATGACACACTTGAGCCTCCCTTAAGGCTTCCATTCTGCTCTAGGTTGCCCAGTCTTCTTCACCCACTTCTAAAGGTGACCATGCTTCTCAGAACTTGAGCTCTGAGCTTCCATCTTTTCAAAGATGTCTCTGTTTCTTATTTCATTCCTTCTTCTAGTCATGCTATGTGAAGTCCTTATCATGGAATTTCTTCTTATGTTCCAACACTCCTGGGATTTGTGGCTTAATCCACTACAGTTGTAGCATCTCATGCTCTGACAGTGAACAACAATGTGTCCCACTTGATCACATCTCCAACACCTTATGGTGCTATGAAATCTTCCATTATTTCTCGTTGCATAAGATCTACATTCCAAATCTTTGTGAACATATTTATTACATGAATAACATTGACAATGAAAAATACTTTCATACCTTTGCTTTGGTGTCCTTCCCTTTTGAGGTGTAAGAATGGCTTCTTGATGTCTTCCTTGCTTTGTCCTTTTGAAACTTTCCTTGCCTTGTGTAGGTGGTTGACTTGCAACATTATCTTCATCCTTTGAGAGTGAGGCACTTACCTCATGCTTCTTTGAGGTGCTTTCTTCAACATATATAGCTTCTCTCGTGTATCCAAGACCTGATTTATCATTTGGTGATCTTTGACTTTCCAAGATCTCATTCAATATTTGTGAGATATTCAAGAATTTGTTTGAATTTTCTACTTTATTTCTAAGATCAACAACTTCAGTTTCTAACTTATGACACAACTCTTCCTTTTCATTAATTTGATTCTTCAATAGTTCTTCTACCCTTTTGGATTATTCAATTTGGGTCTTGAGATGGACAATAGTTTCAAAACTTTTGCTAATCTCATTATCTACCTTCATATATTCCTTTTCATTCTTTAGTCTTGTGATCTCTTCTTTATTTTCTTCTAATTGAGTCTTATTACTCTCTTCTTGTTCTTTGAGCATTCCCTTTAACTTCAAGATATGCCTTTGACTCCTTCGAAGAAATTTCTTAGTGTTATCCGAAAGATAGCTATAGTCTATATAATAATGATCATTTCTATATTCATATAGACCCTCTTCAACTTTATTTTGAAGTTCTAATAGTTCTTCTTATATTCTTTCCATGTGATAACTACCATCAAACTCTACACAAACTATTTCTAGATTTTCTTCTTCACTTGTAGAGAAAAATTCAACATCATCACATTTTGAATCATTGCAATCAAGGGTCTTTGAGGATTCTTTACCTTCATTTGAAATATCTTCAAGATCTTCATTTTTGCCAACATTATCACATGATTCTTTGCCTTCATTTGTAATGTCTTCAAGATCTTCATTTGTCCTAACATCATCACTTCTTTCTTTGTCTTTATTTGAAATGTTTTCAAGATCACATTTATAAATAATGCATTCAAGAGTTTTTGGAGATTCTTTACCTTTAATGATCTTGATGGAGTGGTCTTCAACATCTTCTTTCTTGTTTTGATATGTCTCCTCTATCTTAAGCCATAGATCCTTGGTGGAAGTGCATTGTCCCATGCTCTCTTTGACAGGGCTTGACAGTCCACTAAGAATGGTCTTGAGATCCAATGCATCATTCTTCTTTCCTTCCCCTTGAGCTGCAAACTTTGACTTTTTCTTCAAGGAAACTGATCCACCAATGTCTGCCTTCCAAATAGATGCTCCCATCTCTTTCAAGTGCACTCTCATCTCTATTCTCCAAGTAGAATAGTTTTCCTCATCAAGGATTGGAACTTCATCATCCATTTGTGTGTCTATAGATCTCCTTCAATCTTTTTAAGGCGTATATTGAAGGCCTGCTCTGATACCAATTGTTGAACACACCGACCACACTTAGAGGGGGGGGGGGGTGAATGCGTGTGGAGCTCTTTTCACAAAACTTTCGTCTTACAAAAAACTCATTAGTTAGCATTCACCATTTACTCATTACTCATTGTTGCTATTTATAACTAGTTAGATGTGAAAATATATCAACAATATATCATCAACAAATCATCACCACAAGGAACACAAATAACACAAGATGTATGTACAATTTTCTTTTTATTACGGACTTCAATCCTTGGGTTTTATCAACAACAACTGAATAGAGTACAAATCTATAAGAGCACCAGCTCTATATGCAAGACTCAACTTACATCCTCAGCACCAACTGAGATGAGGCAACACTCCTCCACAGATATCAATCTGTCACAGGTACGTGACCTGTTAGTAGTGCATACTGCATGTGTACGTGCCCTGGCTCACTACAGCCCACGTATGTACGTGGTCAGTCTGTATTACAGCCTGCGTATGCCTTCTGAGTTACTTAGGTTTTTCTCTTCAAAATCAACTTAGGTCCTCTGCAACCAATTCATCATTTCTCTTCTATCTCTCACTGTCTAGTATGACTCATAACCAGTAACAACACATCCAAGCTCTCCAATAACTAACTCATGCTTCTCAACCATACAATATGAATGCTACTCAAACATGTATAAGCAATCAACATACTATATAAATCATATCAACACTGAATTAGAAGAGATTTGCTCACTCTATCAGCCAACACATACCACATCACAACAACATACAAAGAATGCCCTAGGCATTCACCACACAACAACTAATAATATCCATCAAGATAACAATGTAACCGTACCAGAGTCTCAGTGGAAAATCTGAGCCCATAGACTGTAGATCTAGAACCTGCTTCAGTCTTCAACATCCAGTCATCAACTCAAACACCAATTTACATTACTTCATCCACTGTACGTGCCTTGTCTTCATACAACCCGCGTATGTACGCGTCTTGGTCCATTGCAACCCGCATATACCTCATAAACTAGGGTTCTAAACCTCCAAGAATTTTGCCATCATGATCTCAGACTTTTTGAAACCTTGATGTGTCCATGAGATCCTCCTAATCTCCTCTCTCTCAGAATAGATCTTCAACACATGCTCAAGAGATCCACATCAAAGATTCTCTATAAAAGATATTCTCACAAGAAGCTCTCCAAAGAAACTCACCAAGGATGCTTTTGCAAGAGACCCTTGCTATCTTATTTATACTTTCATCCTCTAGGTCACTTAACCCACATTTAGGTCACTTAACCAATTTTCCTCATTTCTAGGGTTAACCACTTTCCATAAATAGAAAGTTCTCCATTACTTTATTATTTAAATATTCCTTCTTGACTTTGTCACCTTAGTTTAATATTTAAATAATCCTTCTTGATTTGTCCCTTTACTTTATTATTTAAATAGTCCTCCTTGACTTTGTCTCTTTACTTTATCATTTAAATAATAATTTCTTCTTTGCAAGCTCTTTGAATTCTATGACCTTTTGGGGCTTCAAGCCAACATATGAGGGTCCTCCAACTTCGTAAGGCCATAACTCTAAAATCGTGAGGAGTTATGTGACATTCCACATACCACCAGAAATGGAATGACAAGCACTATCCATCTAGGATAGTTTCACTAACAAATTAACTGATCTTCAATTTATTATTCTCCAATCAAGCATGGGTTCTCCAACCATTCTTCTAGGATAACTCAATTGTAAAGCGTCTTCCCGTGAGGGATTTCACCATAAGGGGACCACTTTGGAGTTAGTCCATTTATGCACTTTATCAACCATGATAAGACTATAATGATCCAACCATGCATCATATCAATGACAACTCATTGATCCATTGACATGTATCCAATATCATCAAGGACAATACATATTACATCAATCATCAATCAATCAATCAATTGGCATTAATCAATGACATCAATCCTTTGACATCAATTAATCAAACCTATGGCATCAATGACAACCTGATCCAACATTTTCCACTAGCTCTTTGTTCACTTCTTGAATTTTCTTTAGAACGTCTGTGTAACCTTTCAGATATTTCTCCTAAACATAATCATTTCTTTCAAAAATTTTGAATTTCGATTGTAATCGTCTAGATTTTCAAAATTGGGCCTCCTCCATGCAAACACTTACTCTGATTCTATGATTGGACCTGATGGCTAGATTAATCCTTCCCTCATTAAAATATAGTGAGAAGGGGTCTCAATTTTTCCAATTGGCCTTGATTCTCAGATCATTCCCCCTTCGTTTTTTAATTCTTCACATGTGTGAAATATTTTAAAGTTCAGATTAGATTCTTTAATGTATACACGTTACTTGTGCCTTAACATGCATGCTCTAAAATATGTCTTATCTCAACTCAATTTGATGACACTATGACCCAAACAAACATTTTTTTCGAACTTTAGTGATAAGAATGATTTTATAAATAATAACAATTTTTGTAGGTAAGACATATCATGGTTAGTAAATATGTTGACCTACCAGGTTGTTTCCCTTAGTAATGCTCAATGATACAAAATAATGTAATAGTGTTTCACTTCGAACATTTAGGAGCATTTTTCATCGTAATTTTTAGTATCAAATGTCTTGCATGCAAGTTTTATTTTCCAGTTTGAATTTGCATTGAAAATTCACATTCAAAAGATGAGAAATACATCCCACAACAACAACATGCACATCAAGGAAGGGTTAATATTCTCGAAAAAGCTTGTCTAATTTGAATAGATAAAAGGGACCTTCCATTTCAATTAATTTAATTTGGAAGTTAATCATGTATGTCCTATTTTTTTACTTTTCTAATATGTATGATTTCTATATGGCTTCCAAGGGATGTGGAAAAAGGAAGAGAGGTACTAAGGAAATATCAAGTGTGGGTCAATCTAAAGAGATAATTGAAATACTTAAAAGATCTTGAGAAAATAGTACCAATTAACAAGAATACAACCATAATAGTAGGAGAAGAACAAGTAAGGGAGAAGACCTAAGAAAATGTTGAAGCTGAAAGAAAGAGGGTTGAGATTGAAGTAGAAAAGGATAAGAGAGAATAATAAGAACATGTTAAATATTGTAATCCAACAATTATCAAACTTTTGAGTTCATTGACTATGCATTTAGGGTACAAAATGAATTTAACATTCTACAAAGAGAGTTTTATAACAAAGCACAACATTTGTAGGCACAAGGACAAGATATAATGGAGGTAATGAAATATATGCAAGCATGGGAATTGGAGTGCCAACAAGCTCAATTGTAGTTTAACTAAATAAAATATTGGTAGTTTGCATTAGAATAAATTCCTCGTGAATTTCTTGTTATTAATTCAGAATCCCCGCAAGAAATGCATTTTGATCTAAAACACTAGAAGAAAAAATATTATGATGCCCTCTAAGTGATTTTTCATGAATTCGATGACTCACTATGATATGACAACGCATAGAAAATATAGGAAACAATTGTCACTTTCCTTATTTTGGTCATAGGAATCATTCTTTTCCACAAGCATAGGTGTCTAAAGATTTGTAAAGCTATATTGGCAMTGGGAGGAAGGATATAAAATCTCTCCCTGAGGTTAATGAAGCATCCATCTAGAGGTTTATTAAAGCTCCTAACAGGTTCATAACACTAATCAAGAATATATTGCCTAAAATGGAGAAATAAGAGAAAAGAATAAGKCATAGTACTGCATCATAGAAAATATGGGAAACAATKGTCACTTCCCTTCTTTTGGGCCTAGGAATCATTTTTTTCCACAAGAATATGTGTTTAAATATTTGGAAATCTATATTGGAATCAACATGAAGGATATCAAATCTCTCCCTGAGGTTAATGAAGCATCCATCTAGAGGTTTATTAAAGGTCCTAGTAGGCTCATAACACTAATCAAGAATATATTGCCTAAAGCTCATAGAAAATGTGGGAAACAATTGTCACTTCCCTTCTTTTGTGCCTAGGAATCATTTTTTCCCACAAGAATAGGTGTCTAAAGATCTGGAAAGCTATATTGGCACCAACATGAAGGATATCAAAGCTCTCCCTAAGGTTAATGAATCATCTATATAGATGTTTATTAAAGCTCCTACCAATCTTATAACACTAATCAAGAATATATTTCCTAAAATAGAGAAATACGAGAAAAGAATAAGTCATAGTATTGCATCATACATAGCCACTCTCAAGAAACACACCTTTTCTCATGGGGATAAACTCAACCATATTTTTAAKTCATGGGTGGCCTTTGTGAGAAAATGAATAAGATAAAAGGAAGGAGCTTCCTTAAGCCAAGTAGAAAGTTATTCTATAGAAGAGGATTAGACAACCAAAAAGGAAATTATAACATCCAAGTAAAAGGTTAGAAGAGTCAGAGGRATTCAAATCCTCATATGGGAAAAGATGATGAAGTGATAGGGTAAACCAACATGCAATGAGGGGAAACAAATAGTCATCTAGGTGTATCAATCCCATGMGTTTTCTTCCTTCCTCTTTTTGTATAAATAATTTGAATTCAATGAACATAGGGGGAGTTTTGCTTCTACAATTTTGTAAACTATTATAGAAAATTAATGAATGAGAATCCATTGTTGGCCAAGCTATTTTGGATACAAATTCAATTCTAAAACTTATAATGCATAGAACCAATTTAAGGTTGTTATGCCATAAGCTAGGCAAATTCCCTATTCAAAACTATGTAAGGTCTAATTGGGACCGTTCATTAGGGATAATCCCTACTGACTATATAGGGCCATTCATCCCTAACAAAAGACCTATGCCAATCCCTTGCAAATTTGGCTCTTCATAAAAACCTGTCATCTCTCTTGCAGAAGTGTTTCCTATAACATTTTGCAAAAGAATGAAATAAGGACTAGGTTTATTTTATTTTATATAAACTTACATTTACAAAAGGAAATTCTCACTCATTTTTACACTTGATATTTTGACACATTGATGATAAACACATACACTTATTTTTTTTAATTAATCTCTCGATGTGCCTTATATACGTATGTGCACTAGTGTACTATGTTGAATTAAACACATTGAATAAACGATGTACAATGAAAATAGAAGTACAAACTCCCACAATTAGAAATTCACAGAGGTTATTAAAAGGTTTATTGTTGGTGCATATCATAATTTAGCACATCAGTTCGTTTAGCATATATATACACACTGCCACAATAAATATGAATTAGGCGCACTGGTTACTTTAAAAAAAGGTTCAAAACTTTGTTTGAAGCTAGAATGTTACATGCTTCCCAAAATTTCTTTTAAGAATGTATACACATCTTAATTATGGTTTTGGCTCAAATATAAGGAAAAAATAGGTGATACTATCAAATGTCCAATTCTTCAGATTCCTTCTCCCTCCATATTGTTCCAAGTTCATCAAATATTCCCTTTCCATTTGTAGTGAGTCTAGATTTGATTTATATTTTGATTATCTGATTGAATTTATGATGCCTTTGCACATATGATTTAAATAATTATGCATTGAATTTTGCAAGATCTTGATTTGGGTTCGAGTTCGGATGCAAAGGATATTCCCGTTGGATCATGTTTTCATTGATGTCAAAGGAACAATGTCTTGTCATAGTATATTGATGAAGTATGTATTGTCATTGTTATAGATGAAGATGGATCATTGTGTTGTCATTGATATATGATACATAGATGATGTCATGCATATATGAAGATGGATCGATGTGTTTTCGTTGATATATGATGCATAGATGAGTGGATGCATTAATTTATTGATCGTTGGATCATGTGGTCATGCATAGAATCAATGACAAAGGTACAATGTCATACTGATATATTGTCACAGGTTATTCCAGTTGGATTGATGTAAAGATGACTCATTATTGTCTTGTCATGGTTGATAGGAAGTACAAATGGATTAACTCCAAAGTGGTCCCCTTATGGTGAAATCCATCATGGGAAGACGCTTTGTGATTGAGTTATCCTAGAAGTATGGTTAGAGAAACCATGCTTAATTGTGGAATAATGAGATTAAGATCAATGAATTTGTTAGTGAAACTATCCTATATGGATAGTGTTTTTCATTCCATTTCTGGTGGTATGTGGAACGTCACATAACTCCTCACGGTTTGAGAGTTATGGCCTTACAAAGTTGGATGACCCTCATATGTTGGCTAGAAGCCCCAAAAGGTCAAATAAGTCAAAGTGCTTACAAAGAAGAAACTATTTAAATAATAAAGTGAATTGATAAAGTCAAAGAGGATTATTTAAATAATAAAGTTAATGGAG
This sequence comes from Picea engelmannii, assembly GCA_009831015.1. Lineage (NCBI taxonomy): Eukaryota > Viridiplantae > Streptophyta > Pinopsida > Pinales > Pinaceae > Picea > Picea engelmannii. The sequence goes on from ML801000.1 coordinate 117,266, forward strand.
AACTTTCTAATTATGGAAAATAAAGAAAGTGGGTTAACCCTAAAATAAAGAAAGTGGGTTAAATGGACAAGTGACCATGTGAAAAAAGTGGCTATGTGGACAAATGGTTAGGATGATAACGTGGATATGTGGACAAAGTGTCCTAGTGGATGCTTCTAAGGAAGCTACTTGGAGAGTATAAATAAGAGGCAAGGGTCTCTTGTAAAGATATCTCTCTTGAGCATATATTGAAGATCTATTCTGGGGAAGAGAGTGATTGCAAGTTCTCATGGACGCATAAAATTTTCCGTAAGTCTGAGATCTTGACGGTGAAAGTTTTGGAAGTTCAGAAACCCTAGTTTCTGAAGGAGCAATCAGGCTGCAGTGAGCCCGAGCGCATACATACGCGGGCTATAGTGAGGCAGGGCACGTACACACGTGTGCTGAAGAATATTAGAGCGCATACAGTTGAAGAAATTCATGGAGACTTGAGTGTAAGCCGGTGCCAGGGTCTCGAAGGATGAAACAAATTCCAGATCTGCATTCTATGGGCTCTTATCTACCATAGAAATTATGGTATGGTTACATAGTTTTCTTTATGAATACTCTTGATTATAAATGACAGTAATAAGTGATGAGTAAATAGTGATTGCTAACTAAAGAGTTTTTGTGATGGGAAGTTCAAAAAGGAGCCCTACACTGATTCACCCCCCCCGTCTCAGTGTGGTCAGTGTGTCCAACCGTTAAGCCCTAATATTGGCTCATTACCCCTTAATTGGGGCATATTATATTAGTAATGTTATTTTTTTTATGTCGGATTTAAGCCATTAGTTGTAATTATACCTCCTAGTCTCCTATATATACCAAGGAAACATTTTAATTTTGAATCATCTTGTACTTGAACATTTAAGTGGGGTAAAAGGAGGTTTCCCCCTCGAAGAGGCTTATTATCTAAAATTATCTCTTTTTCAAGGCGTTGAGTACTTTTTTTGAGGTTTTTCTACGCTATATTGATATTTGGTTCTTAACATATGGTATCAGAGCTCAAGGTCTTGGGGTTTCACTGCTACATCTGAGATACCTTGGAATTTTCTCTATAACTTGTTTTCTACAACGTTTCAGAAGGAATGGCTTGGAGGATATTTAGTAGATGGATCAAGGTACGTTGGGTTCAAAATTCATCTCCTGAGGCCTTATAATTTCAGAGATATAGCCTGTACAAGATAGGCTTCTAGAATCATCCTGAACTGAGTCATTGCAGAATTTTCGCTATAAACATTTTTCTGTAAAGTTTTAGACACTGAACTCCAGAGGATATTCACAGAAATTAGTAAGGTATCTGTGGTAAAAATTTCAGTTTCTGGGTCATCTTCAACTTGTAGATACACCCTGTGTAAGATAGGGTATCTGACTAGTCCTATTGACTAGTCTCAAGAAGGTGTTCCAGGTCAAACAATCATAAATTATTCTTAGAGTATCCAAATTGAGTGGGACTAGTTTCATTGGATCGTGGACAGTCTGTAGTATTTTTTGTGTGAGTTTCAGAATTTTATATCAATTATTTTGTGCGGGGCATGCTATACAGGTGAGATCTCCTGAAAAGGCCAACAATCAACAAGTTGTGGGGAAGTTACCATAAATTACACTTGGCACATCCAATTTTGATCAGACCTGTGGCATTGCAGAGAAGAAATATCAGAGAACTACATAAAATAAAGTTTCATACCCAGAAAGGCCGAAACTTGGGAGATACAATAGAAGAAAGATTGTCTAGCAGAACCACCTCAAAATCAAGGTTCAAAAGTGATACTTGGCCAACATGCCACCCAAAAAGGGAAATTCTACACCAAATAAGCCTCCAGACAATCCTACTTGG
>ML801000.1:145798-166881 GCA_009831015.1 Picea engelmannii
AGTCCCACTCAATTTTGATACTCTAGGAAGAAGTTATGATTATTTTACTTGGAACACCTTCTTGAGACTAGTCAATAGGACTAGTTAGATACCCTATCTTACACAAGGTATATCTACAAATTTAAGATGACCCAGAAGCTGAAATTTTTAACACATATACCTTACTAATTTGTGTAAATATCCTCCAGATTTCAGGGTCTAAAATGTTACAAAAAAGTTTTTATAGCGAAAATTCTGCAATGACTCAATTCAGGATGGTTCCAGAACCCTATCTTGTACAAGATGTATCTCCGAAAGTATGAGTCCTCGGGAGCTTAATTTTGAACCCAACGTACCTTGATCCGTGTACTAAATATTCTCCAATCCGCTCCTTCTGAAACATTGTAAAAAAAAAGTTATAGCGAAAATGCCAAGGTGTCTCAGATGTAGCAGCGAAATCCCAATACCTTGAGCTTTGATACCATATGTTAAGAACCAAATATCAATATAGCATAGAAAAACCTCAAAAAAAGTAATCAACGCCTTGAAAAAGAGATAATTTTAGATAATAAGCCTCTTCGAGGGGGCAACCTCCTTTTACCCCACTTAAATGTTCTAGTACAAGATGATTCAAAATGAAAATGTCTCTTTGATATATATAGGAGACTAGGAGGTATAATTACAACTAATGGCCTGAAGCCGACATAAATAAAATAACATTACTAATATAATATGCCCCAATTAAGGGGTAATGAGCCAATATTAGGGCTTAACAAGAACCCCTAGGAAACTAACATACATTATGTCTTTCAACACTTCCATCTAATGCATTCTTAGTTTTATACACCCATTTACATTTGACAAATTTTCTTCCTTTCGGAAGTGGTAAAATATCTCAAGTAACATTTACCATTAAAGAGCGATACTCTTCATTCAATGTTGTGTTCCAATATGGATGACTTGAATCTTCTGCAAATTTTCCTGAATCACGAGTCTCTGAAACTTGAGCCAAAAAATAAGAGGCTTGCTAGAACTATGAACATGTATGACGTTGATATGAAGGATCATCAACAAGATCACTGGTTTCTTCTCATGTTAAACGGACCCAACTAGGAAGCGATGGTGATGGTGCAGGTTCATGTTCAATGGAATCATTTGGAGGAAGGTGAGTAGGTGGAGGTGGATTTTCATCCTCATTGTCATCATCTGAGGAAGAAGAAACCATTATAGGAGCAAAATATGTCACAAACGTCGAATATGGCTTGCAAGTCGAAGATGGCACAAATGTTGAATTAGTCTCACATGCCAAAGATGGCACAAATTTGAAATTAGGCTCGTAGACCAAGATATTTTCACCAAATTTAACATCTCTTCTAATAGTAATTTCATTAGAGTGAGGTTGAAGAAGTTTGTAACCTTTTACATCTTCAAAATAACCAACAAAAATATACTTCTCACTTTTAGGTTGTAAAGATTTCATTTTCTCATCAGGAATGTGATCCCATGCTACACTACCAAATACATAGAAGTGGCTTACATCTAGCTAAAATTTATTGCATGCTTCTTTCAGTGTTATATTTTTTGGAGCCTTTGTGGGAGTGTGATTTACTATGTAATTTGCACAGTTAATGGCTTCCGCCCAATAATGAAGACTTAATCCCTTAGATTGGATCATACATTTAGCCATTTCTTCTAATGTGTGATTCTTTCTCTTAGCAATACCATTTTGTTGTGATGTGTATGTAACAATGTGTTTCATTTGGATGCCCTATGCAGTGCAGTAATTTGTAAAATTGTTGTTCACGTATTCATGTTGGCACTGAAAGTTTTGGGTTAATCTCGTGCATGCACAAACATGTTAAAATTATTCATAAAAAATTAAGTGTGAGTATTATTCTTTAAAACTAGTCTATTAAAATAATAACTACATGCATAAGGATCACTGACAGAAAGACATCCACAATATACATAAGATTTATCCTGGGAAACCCTCGTGGGGGAGAAAACCCAACAAAGCTTATTTAATATAGATTCTTCAACAAGTACAATGTCTCTCTCAAGAGAGATCTCACCAAAACAGAAGATCCACCAAAAACCCTAACTAGAACAGAGTAGTGCACCACTAGACCAAGATAGTCCTTCACCAGATAACCCCAAAACTCTATACCAAGACACTTCTCCTTTGTAGCTGCGTCACTCCTTGTAGCTATGTCACTCTTAGGCTTGCACACTTGTGTGAGACAACTTGTTGTTATGTCCTCCAAGTGAGCTGTTAGGCCTCTTATAAATACAAGTTATACAACCCAGAATTAGGTCAGGGATGACCTGTCCACTTTACCCTTCTATTTTACATTTGACTTGTCAAGGCACAATAGGGCCAACTTTTACAAAGGCACAATAAGGTCGACTTAAAAAATATAATATAACAATGTTCTTTAGGGTTTTGTCTTGGTCAAATACAAGATAAATATAATAATAATATCTTCCGAAGCTACTCAAACTTCAACACTCCCTCTTAGCAAGGAAGGTATTCTTATGGCACAAACATCACGACTACTTCTGCTCTTTTGTACACTTGACCATTGACTTGTTGATTTTCCATGAATCTATATTAACCATATCAACATCCAGGGTCTCATCCATCCAGGTTTATTTCATCACGTGTCTTACACTCACCAGCTCACACAGAATCTGGCATCTATTTCCACACAATGAACTAGTAACCTATGGTTGGAACACCAGGCAATTGGTCCATAATGACCAGGAATTTAATCACGAGGATTAGGCGATGTAGTGCACACACACTACCCATCTAGCCCATGTCTAGGAAACACCTCCAACCACAGAGGTTGGCCCATCAACTAAAAATCTAGGTAACTAACCAGCCCCGAAGGCATGGAATCTACTGACCTTGTGCAAGGTCAGGTTGACTAGTGCCACGGTCAGTGACTTTGCATACCAAAAATTTTCACTGGAGTAGAAGTTTGTGTACCAGGCTATATCACTGGGGTAGAAGTAACTTGGCATACCAGGATTTATCACTTAGGTATCCATCTGCGTACCAGGATTAATCACAGGGGTAGCAGTAACTCGATGTACCATGCTTTATCACTGAGGCAACCATATGTGTACTAGGATTTATCACTGGGGTAGTAGTAACTCAATGTACAAGGATTTATCACTGGAGTATTCATCTGTGTACTGGGATTAATCACTGGAGTATTCATCTGCGTACCAGAATTAATCACTGGAGTAAAAGTAACTCAACATACCAGGCCTAATCATTGAAGTAGTCGTAACATGCCCATGAATGACCACCCATTGCTTCTACCACATGATGAAGCTACTGCCCTAGATTACAACTATAACTCATCACTCCCTCTTACTAGGGATGGCGTTTTGGACCACACCAAGCTTGTCTTTGAAGTACACAAACTTCACTTTCGATAGAGGTTTGTTCAACACGTCAACTATATGCTCATCTATAGTGATATACTGGAGCTTCACTGCTCCTCTATGTACCATATCTCTGGTGTAATGGTACCTGATCTCAATGTGCTTGGACTTGTCATGGAACACTGGGTTCTCTGTCAACTTCACACAAATTTGGTTGTCACACCATATACAAGTCACCTCCAATTCGAGATTAAACAATCCTGCAAGCAAATTCCAAAGCCACACTGCTTCACGAGTAGCTGAACAATTTGCAATGTACTCTGATTCAACAATACTGAGCGCCATACTAGTCTGCTTCCTGTTGAACCATGAGATCATAGTTGATCCTGTACTGAAGCAACCTCCAGATGTACTCTTCTGGTCTGCAACACTACCGACCCAATCTGAGTCAGTAAAGCCTTGTGAGCTTCTCTCATGATCTGAAGCATATCTGAGTCCATAATCAATTGTACCCTTTAGGTACCTCAACACATGTTTTGTTGCAACCAGGTGGACACTTCTCAGCTTAACCATAAACTGACTTAATGTGTTTATCGCAAAACATATATCCGGCCTCGTGTTTTTTAAGTACATCAAGGAACCAATCATTTGTCTATACATGGTGGCATCCATTGTCTCTGAAGATGTATTGCTCAACAACTTCAGATTTGTCACCATTAGTGTAGGCACGGCCTTGCAATCCATCATTCTAAATCTCTTCAGAATGTCAACAACATATTTTCCTTGGTTAAGGAAAATCTCTCTCAGTCTCTGCCATACCTCTATACCTAAGAAGTAATGCATCATGCTTGGGTATTTCATCTCTAACTCTGCAACAAGCTTCCTCTTACTTTCAATGATGAGCTTCTCATATCCTGTTAGAAACATGTCATCTACATATAATAGTAATATCATTGGTTCATCATCCACAACCTTGAAGTATAGGTTGGAATCTGCTTTACTCTTGGTAAAGCCAAAGCTCATCAGAAAATTGTTTGATCTGACATATCATGTCCTAGGTGCATGCTTTGGCCCATACAAATATTTCTTCAGTCTGCAGATATGAGACCCCTTCTCATGTATCTTGTGGTTTCTTATTTGTCTACTTCTTCTGACTATAGGAGTAAGTGTCTTATCATAATCTTCTCCCTCTTGCTGGGAGAATCTTTTGGCCACAAGTCAAGATTTGTACATCTTTATACTATTATCTGCAACATGATTGATTTGGTAGATCAATCTTGGAAGTTACCACTTACTTCCCTTCTGGTCTCAAAAAAAAATCCATACCCTGGTCCTTCTGACTGACTTCATCCTCTGTCACTGAAACAAGGGAATCTTCCCAGGAGATCTCAAATCTCCTAGAAGTATCTGAAGCTACGATCTAGTCTTCTCAACTCATGGAAATTGTTTGTCATTTCTGGAAGACGTCTCTTTCTCCCATCTGAATCTCAGGAGGAATACTTTCTAAATGAAAGTCTCTAAGCCCCTAAATCTCTCTGATATTAGGCTCAATCTGAGTCTCCATGCTCCCCCTGAAGCATGATAAGAACAAAAACAAAAACTTGCATTACATAAAAGAACCTTATTTATTTGAGCTTAAGCTCAGTGTCTACCATATGTGGAGAGTTCTCTAAGGGTGCTTGGTCTGGTCGAGGACACATTGGTTGAATTACTTCACATGAATCATTCGACCCTCATGAGGGAAATGAATTCGAATGAGTCGGGACTCCTGAAGGCGTGCTCTAGGATTTCCTACGAAGAGAGTGGAGCTGGTATAAATGCTTGTTAATTGTTCGAAGAATGATACTCATTTTTTATCATGCCTTTCCTTGCGTTCCTAAAACTTTTGTTGTAGATGGGCATTGAAAGCTCTGAGAATGGTCATTTCTTGTTGTTGGAGCTTTAACGTATTCTCCATTTCTTCCAGACTACACTTTGAACACTCACAGGGAGCTTGGATTCATCACCACATGGCTGGAGATTACCAGAGACGAAAAAATATGGGGCAAGAGGAAGAGAGGTTGCTATATTCTTGAAGGAAGAAACAACTACCAATTGAATCCCTGATACGATCGATTTCATCATCATCACCCAGTATACAAAAAACCATCTATGATTCACCACACAAGTAGAGGACTGGGTTGCAATGATCACCGAGAGTGGAAGAAGATTACACTTCGTACCCATGACAAGAGGCCGTATTTTAATTCTTGTGCAGAATTTGACGTTGAAAGAGTCGAGAGGGATGGAGATGAAAGGATTGATGTAGATCATAGGAAAAATCCCATATGGCATCGTCAAGATGACAAGGCTGCCTTTAACATCCATCGCACGAAGGAGAGTTAACATGTGTTGGGGGGATGGAGCCTCATGGAGATGCTACGGATGGAGCACCACATGTTGTGAATTCAATCTAACAACATCTTTAAACTGATATCAAATGGAAAGTGGGGTCAAATCCCCTTCATTTCCAAGTTTTTGAGAATCAAATCCCCTTCATTTCCAAGTTTTTGAGAAATTATTCCATTGATGCGACTTTTATTTTTAGAACTTTGTATATAATTGAGTTGTGAATTCATATATTTAAGGGATGTGGATTAAGGATGTCTCCCTAGTGATTCAAACAACATATTTAAACTGATATCAAATGGAAAGTGGGGTCAAATCCCCTTCATTTCCAAGTTTTTGAGAAATTATTCCATTGATGTGACTTTTATTTCTAGAACTTTGTATATAATTGAGTTGTGAATTCATATATTTAAGGGACGTGGATTAAGGATGTCTCCCTAGTGATTCGAACAACATCTTTAAACTGATATCAAATGGAAAGTGGTGTCAAATCCCCTTCATTTCCAAGTTTTTGAGAAATTATTCTATTGATGCAACTTTTATTTCTAGAACTTCGTATATAATTGAGTTKTGAATTCATATATTTAAGGGATGTGGATTAAGGATGTCTCCCTAGTGATTCGAACTACACCCCGCTTCAATTTCCTTCTAGATTTGGTTGCTTCAATTTCCTTCTAGATTTGGCTAGAGTATATGTTATCCCATTCTGATTGCGGTATATATATGATAGTATTCCATTGTCTTAAATTTTTCCTCCTCATTACGAATTCTTTGTATATTAGGCTACATATTTTTACTCAACTGACACATTCCTTATACAATCAACTCAAAAACCCCTATTGCAAGGAATTTCATAGCTTGATAAGCCTTTATCAACATCATTCCCATATAGACAACTAGGATATCGGCATGGTTATTTGTTGTAGCTCCTAGCCCCCATGCATATTTTGTAATCTTATTTCCTTTGAGGTCAAAAATGACCACCCCCCTCCCCCCCTCCCATACCTTCCACCCCTAATATACCCCATATATTAACAAAGGGATAATATAATATATAGGATGCACCCTATATATTAGTCAAAGACTAATATGTGGAGAACATATACCATGTACCCCAAATAATACCACATTTTCCATATATTACACAATAACTAATATAATATGAGAGGTGTGGAGTGCACCCTATATATTATATTAGCCAAGGGATACCATATGGGGCATATGGTATACATATACCCCATATATTATCCATGGGATACTATAATATATGGGGTGGGGTGCACCCCATATATTATATTATCCCTTGGCTAATAGATGGGGCAAGTGGAATATGTGCCCCATCTATTAGCCAAGGGATAATATAATATGTGGGGTGGGGTGCAAGGGATAATATAATATGTGGGGTGGGGTGCACCCCATATATTATATTATCCCTTGGCTAATAGATGGGGCATGCATTGTATGTCTCAGCCTAAGGCTAATATAATATATGGGGTGTACTCATATATTATATCCAATGATATAATATATTATATTATACCTTGTATATTATATCAACCATACCATGTTTCTTATATATTAATATATAGAGTATTCATATTATATTAATCATATTATTTGAAACATGTGGATTGGGTTTTTACATTAGTGTGTAAGTGTGTGTATTGTTACATGTAATTTAAAAAATAAAGTGTAAATAATATGTACATCTTAATTATTATATTTATGAATTTTGAATTAGTATTTTATTTTTAAATATTCAAACAGACTTTACTTTATTAGGACATCTATATTGTATTTAAAAGTACTTTGTTTTATTAGTACATCTATATTTTTTTCCTCAGAAAAATTCGTAATTTTATTCATCAAAGAAAACCAAATTACATACACAAGTGCATGAAGCACTCCCCAAAGATGGATAAAACAATAGAAAATAAATACAACAATAACTCAGTAAAACCAACAACAAAAATATAGGCCATAATTGCACACCCAAGAAAGGACCTCAAAGTGAAGATCCATAGATCCACACTACATGCCCAAAAGATGGACCTCAAAGCTCCAACCCGACCTCCAAAAAGTATAATACCCAACAATCGTTGCACCAAACACCAGACCAAGTCCAGAGACTCAAAACCAATCCACCAAAGCTCCAAAGGAGGGAGCAACCGATAGGAAGAAACCCTATCAGGTTCGAGAGGCAAAGAACCTCCCATCATGATAGTAACCAAAGTATATGCCCATCTAGTAGACCAAGGGCCGCACGATAAAACGAAGCACCAGATCCAGCCCTGAACTGACGCAGGCATGGCGGGGATCCCACAGAGGCAAAGCCACCAACATAAAAGTGAGTATACCAAGCCCATAGAAGGATTAGCCGTCACTAAAAGAGGCAGGGGAAAAACGAGTAGCCCATAGGGGCATAGCCACCAGAAGACCGGAGGGAAAGAAACCCCAACTATCCAAAGGTCGTGCAAACGGAGCACAAGTCCAGACCACCACCGAAGGGACACGCCGTCAGGGGGAAGGAGAGCCGAGCGTCTGTGGGAGGAGAAGCAGCTAGGGAAACCCTAGCCGCCTCCTCGACGATACCGCCCTTTGTCTTTTCGAAGATATTTGCAAGTTTTTTCCATTGAGAGCTCTGTGACCTAAAACGACTCAGCACTTTCCCACATCCTTATAGTAGTTGCATTTAGCAATATTTACTTTATAATACTTAGAATCAACAATTCAGAATGCGCCTAGTCGATTAGTACATCTATATTATATTCAAAAGTAATTTATAAGTACTTTTCTCATTATGAGTAACTTTACTTGCAACATTGCCAAGGTTAATTATGGATTAGCTTCCACCATTTAGAATGTGACAAATAAACATGTTTAACTCAAGCAATGCCAACTCATCCCTTGGGGATGATGTCATCATTTAAAATGTGATTGGTTCTTGTAAAGTTGATTTTGATAGTACATTTTTTGTTTTGAGGCCCATTTTTATCTCAAAATTCCCTTAATTAGTACAATAGTTCATTTTATTATCACCATAATATAGGTATATCTTTAAAATAAGTATATTCTCCTCATTATTTGCATCGAACTCTATAAAATGGGACTAAATATTATCATGTAAGGATTACTATGATGACTCCAACATTTTACTTACATTTATAGACATAATTGTTTCTTCAATTTTCCAGGAATTGGAAACCCAACTCTTACAACTAGATGTTTAAGACTCTCATCCTCATGCCAGACAATTTATGATGAGAGGGTTTTGGTATAATTGTATAAGGGCATTCAGATTCTTCTTGTTCTCTCTCTTTGGGGAATTCTCTTTGTATATTGAGGTTGAACTTGAATTTTTGTAAATAGTATGCTACAAGCAACTAAGCAAGTGCATCTGTAGTTTTCTACTAGAAACAATATACCTACATATAATATCTCAATAGGAGATTGGAGTTAATTTTTTTTTATTGATCTATGAAATGAAAAGTACATTATGGAATTCTTGAAAAATGTGGTGGAAATTTAAGCATGGAGTAGATTTTAGGAAATATAGCAGCCATTCTATAAGTGTTTGACAATTTTAAGTTACTCATGATTACATGAATAATGTTTTTCACTGTGCACTTACGAGGAACATGGACTTGTTGATATTTAGATCGGTTAAGGTCCAAACAACAACCTCACGAGGATAAGAATCCCCCTGAGTTTTATAGTGGTGGTACTCCTCTGTCATAATCTAAAATATGTATCTTTATGCTCTTAGATTGGGGAGAATGTTAGACAAGAAACTCCAAAATATTTTTACTTAGTTTTATATGGAATGGTTCTTGATAACCAAATCTCATCTTTATGTGGAACAAGTAGCTTCTTAGCAATTAAAAGATTGAAGGAAGACTTCAATATCATAAAAAATTATACTCAACATCATTTATACAACCTTCTAAATCACATGCAAGTAGAGGATACATCCATATATTATCATAAGAAAAAGTTGTTAGAAAAATAGGATCACAGAGAAATAAAATGAAACAAATGCGGAAATAAAACACAGAAGATACAAGATACAATAGAGGCACAGATATACGTGGTTCACCCAGTGTGAGCTATGTTTACTAGAGAAATTTCCAGGTCCTTCCTTTTTTATTATCCAACAAAATGAAGGGATACAACCTACAACACGCCCACTGTAACTTCCTCTTCTTTCTCTCACAGTCTCCTCTCTCAGAATACAATATCCACTATCACACACAATCGAAATAAAATTCGCTCATAAAATAAGGTTTCCTTCTAAGGAAAAAATACCTAACATAACTTCTATCATTAGATCTGGGACCTTATAATAAACAGTCCATATTGACTATGAAATTACAATATTTTACAAGGCAATTTCCCAAAATTTTGCTTCAGGGGACCCCCCTTGACGACAGTAGTGGGGGGGAAAGCCCCCCCACACCCCCCGTCAAGAAATGGGATCCAACCATGGCTAAAAAAAACCTCTAAATCAGGAAGATAATCAGGCTCCACAACCAACAATCTCCCACTTGGAGATTGATCACAACAAATCCATTGTTGTTGTACCTGTTGGCCTATGATCCACCTTGGACCTGGAAAATTTCTCATCTTCACCTTCATGATTGAATCCCAACTGAAACTAAGCAGGAACTTAGTTTCTCCCTAGTTACTACCTTTGTTAACATGTCTGCAAGATTCTGGCTAGTATGTATCTTTTCCAACTTCAAATGTCCATCTTCCAAGACAGATCATATGAAATGGTACCTGAGTTGTATATGCTTAGTATTAGAATGCAGGAAGGCTAAGTTCTTTGCAAGATGAATGGCACTCTGTCTATCACAATACAACTTGTTATTCTCCTGCTTCTTTACTAATTCCTCCATAAACCTCTATAACCAAATCATCTCTTTACTAGCCTCTGTAGCAGCAACATACTCTACTTTCATTGTTGAAAGTGCAAAAACCTTCTGCAGTTTTGAAATCCAACTTACTATTGTTCCACCTATAGTAAAAACATACCATGTGGTGCTCCTCCTACTATCTTTATCACTTGCCATATCTTAATCAATATATCCCTGTATAATAGTGTCTGAACCTCCAAAACATAATGCATGAGTACTAGTACCTCTCAAATACCTGAGAATCCACTTTACTGCCTCCCAATGTTCTTTACCTAGATTGTTCATATACTTGCTGACAACTCCCACTTCATGTGCAATATATGGTCTTGTGCACACCATATCATACATCAAGCTACCAAATGTTGATGAATAAGGGACCCTAGACATGTATTATATCTCCTCCCATGTCTCGGGACACATTTCCTTGGTTAATTTGAAATGGATAGCCAAAGGTGTACTAACTGGTTTTTCATTTTGCAGTCTAAACCTCTCCAACACATTCTCTATGTACTCACCTTGAGATAATGTCAATTTGTAATTTTTCCTGTCTCTTGTTATTCTCATACCAAGGATTTCTTTATAGCACCCAAATCCTTCATCACAAATGAATTAGCTAATTTCCTTTTGAGCACATTTATGTCATGCATATTAGACCTTGCAACAAACATGTCATCTACATACAATAAAAAGATAATATAGCTTCCATTTTGTAGCCTCTTAAAATAAACACAATGATCAGAATGGCATCTACTATAACCTTGTTATGTCATAAACTTGTAAAAATTCAAATACCACTGCCTTAGATTTTGATTTAGGCCATACAAGCTCTTCTTCAACCTGCATACCAAATTCTCCTTTCCTTTGACCTCATACTCCTGTGGTTGTCGCATATAAATCTCTTCATTCAAATCCCCATGGAGAAAAGTTGTTTTTACATATAACTATTCAATATGCAAATCTTCTACTGCCACAAGACTTAAAATAGTCCTAATTGAAGTCATTTTAACAACAAGAGAAAATATTTCATCAAAATCTATACCTTTCTTTTGTGCAAACCCCATTACAACAAGTCTAGCCTTGTACCACTTTTTCCTCCATCATCTTCCTTCAACCTGTAAACCCATTTATTCTGCAATGCTCTTTTTCATGCAGGAAACTGAACCAAGTCCCAAGTCTTGTTATTTACCAAGGAATCCATTTCCTCTTTCATGTCTTTCTCCCGCTTCTTTTTAGTGTATACCTACATTACCTCTTCATAACTTTCTGGTTCACCAGAATCAATCAACAATAAATAATACAATGAAGGAGAGTATCGTTCAATGGGTATACTTAACTTGGTAGATCTTCTAACAACACTTGCAAGAGTTTGAGGTACCTTTTACGATTGTTGTTATACATTTTGATTTTCTGGTATCTTTGGAATTTTTTTTCACTGATCTCATCAAGCACTGTGTATTATGGTTTTTCTTCTTCATGTTTATACATGGCCTTCTTATTGAATATGACATCTCTACTCCTAATGATTTTGTGATTTTCATAATCCCATAAGCGATAACCAAAATCATTAACACCATATCCAATAAAGGTACTATTCTTGGATTTTGCTTCAAGCTTTGTTCTATTTTCTTTATCAATATGGACAAATGCTTCATAATCAAAAGTCTTCAGAAATTAATATTTTACCTTTTTACCTATCCATGCCTCTTCTAGAATGCCAACATCCAAAGAACTTGAAGGTCCTCTATTTATCAAGTAAATAACAATATCTACATCATCTACCCAAAACTGTAAGGGAAACCCTGCATGCAATCTCATACTCCTTGCACGCTCCAGGATTGTCATGTTCATCTTTTCTGACAAACCATTTTCTTGTGGTGTTCCTGGAACTATCTTCTCTCTACGAATCCCATGGTATGAACAATAATCATGAAACTCTTTGCTGCAATATTCACCTCCATTGTATGATCTGAGACACTTCAACATTTTTCCTGTCTCATTCTCAACCAAAGCTTTCTATTTCTTAAAAGTGTAAAAAACATCATATTTTTGTCGAATGCAATAAACCCAAGTTTTTCTAGTTGCATCATCAATAAAATTAACATACTAACGAGATCCACCAAAAGATGATACTCGAGTTGATCCCCATACATCTGTATGCACAAGCTCTAACTTTTCACTCTTCTTTTCCTTTCTGACTATGAGAAATGTGACTCTCTTTTGTTTTCCATAAACACAATTCTCACAGAAATCCAAATCAATTTGTTTAAGATCTGGCAACAAATTTCTTTTGTGAAGTATTTGCATCTCCTTCTCACTCATGTGTCCAAGCCTATGATGCCACATTGTTGTATCCACTCTTGTACAAGCTAAAGAGATAGAAGAGTTGACATTACCAGTATGCAAATACAATGTATCTACCTTCTCTCCTTTTCTATCACCAATGATCATTTAGAGACCTTCCATGCCTTATCTGTAAATGTAGATATACAACCTTCACTTTCCAAGTTCCCTATTGAAATTATAATTTTTCTCATATATGAAACATGTCTTACCTCTATCGGTAGCCATTTATTTCCATTCTTTTGATTTATTCGTACCTTACCCATTCCAACAATTTTACATGGTGCATCATCACCCAAATGAACATGTCCAAAATCACTTTGAACATAATCTTGAAAATGTTTCCTATGGGGTGTGGCATGAAATGAATCCCCTGAATATACTACCCAAGAATCAGTAATATTATCTAAAGAAAGAATCAAAACATTTTGTAACACATCACCTGCTACATTTTCTTCTTGATTTTTCTCCTGATGTCTATCTCTTTGTTTCTTTGAAGCTCTACAGTCTTTCTTTAAATGTCATTTCTTCCTACAATTCCATCAATCTATCTTTCCTAGTCTGGATTTGGATCTACCCTTCCTATAATTCCCATGGTTCCCTGGACTCTTTCCTTTTGTCTTCCTTTGGTCTCTACGGTCAACGCATTACCTAATGTCTCACCTACGATTTTCCATCACATTTCCTCGCTAAGGATAACACCAATAAAATCATCAAATTTTAGAGTGTTTGAACCAGAGACAGAGTTACTTACAACCATGACCAATCCATTCCAACTTTCTGACAATGAGCACAAGATTAGAAGAGCCCTAACCTCATCATCAAAGTTCACTTTTACAAAACTTAGTTGATTGGTAACCGTATTAAATTCATTTAAATAATCAGCAACAGACCCACCTTTTGACATCTTCATATTAAATAATCGCTTCATTAGAAATACCTTGTTGGAGGCCGAGGGTTTTTCATATAGTCTAGCTAGTGCCTTCATCAGATCCTTCATTGTCTTTTCTTTCGAAATATTGAAAGCCACCAATTCTGCCAGGAATAGTCATATTGTTCCTAGTTCCTTTCTGTCAAGAACCTCCCATTCTTCGTCCTTCATGGTCGTCGATTTATTTTCTATTCCTCCTAACGGTAGGTAATTATCCTTCTAATATACATAATATTCCATTTGTATCTTCCATAGCTGGTAGTTTTTGCGATTAAATTTCTCAATCTTAAACTTTCCATTTTTTTCCATTGCTCCCACTCCAACCAGGAACCCTTGTTTCCTACGAGTTACCTTTGGCTCTGATACTAGTTTTTAGAAAAATAGGATCGCAGAGAAATAAAATAAAACAAATAAAGAAATAAAACACAGAATATACACAATAAAATAGAGACACAGATATATGTGGTTCACCCAGTGTGGACTACATCCACCAAAGAAATTTCCAGGTCCTTCCTTTTTATTATCCAACAAAATGAAGGGATACAACCTACATCACGCCCACTGTAACTTCCTCTTGTTTCTCTCACAATCTCCTCTCTCATAATACAATATTCTGTTGGATTACTGAGAGGGGGGATGAATAATAGAGCAATTTAATCATTTTTCACCATAAAATGCAAGTGTTATATCAATGTAGCATTATCATCCAATAGTTGCAGAGTAAATAAACAATGAAAAAATTAGCAATCACACACATACATAGTACATCGGTGTTTTACGTGGAAACCCAAAGCAGGAGAAAACCACATAATGTTTTTTCTTATATGTCTTTAAGAATTACATTCATTGGAAGCACCAACTTTCTTTGTTTTTCAGCTGCAACTGGAAGGAGGCTCCAACCCCCTAGTTTCTCAAGATACAACCTGAGGGAAGCTCCAGCTCCCCAATTCTCTGGCTACAACCCCCTATGATCTCCAGCTACAACCATCTTTCCTTGCCCAGACCAACTGCCCTAACATAGAAGTAGAATGATGGAACCACTGTCACACTATCACTGTGAGATATACCACTGTAACAATCTGTACAATTGACTTGCAACCAACCAACCTGTAACAACCTATAATCAACCTATACCATAAACAAGTGCATCAACCATGCACCAACCTGTACCTCAACCTGTACCATTATTGAGTGCATCAACCATGCATCAAATATGTACCAATCATGCATCAAATACACATAAACTATGACTCATCAAGATGTACCTACATCATCAACTATACACCTCATGTATATGCCATTTTTTCAACTACTTGTCTCAACCATGTACCCAACATGTACCTCAACCAAAATCTCTCATCAATTTCATCATCCAAATATGATTTGATCACATATACCTCAAACACTATACCACAAGTCTGTACCTCAAACCATGTGCTAGAACCTCACTGTTGTACAGCCTCTATCTGTACCAATAACTTCAACAACATACCTCAACCAAAAGACCAATACCCATATGCCAAATACCAACAACAAAATACCAACTGTATCCCTCAACAAATCTGATATATGTAGCAATATTGAACATCCAATACCATCTCAAGAGCTAAACCCTAGCTAACAAAACATACCTCAAACAAGATGTGTCATATCTCTCATAATCAGACCCCAACCATGTTGTTGCCGCGATTTTTTTGGCACACTTTTTCTATCACAATTTTTTTGCCATGATTTTTCTGCTTCACTTTTTCTGTCGCGATTTTCCTGCTGTGAATTTTTCGTCACACTTTTCTGCCGCATTTTTTCTTCTGCGATTTTTCTGTCGCACTTTTTATGCCGCACTTTATTCTATCAATAACACCTGCTCAAATAATCTTTCACAAAATAAATATTCAATGATATTCAATAGGTTCAAGTGTATTTAAATGAGAGAGCCTTGCCCCTTATTTATACTTTCATGTAGCATCCTCAAGGGGTTATCTTTTAACCATATTAACCCACTTTCCTTATTTTAGGGTTAACCCACTTATAACCACCTATCCACGTAACTTAACCACTTTCCATAATTAGTAAATTCTCCATTAACTTTATTATTTAAATAATTTCTTTTGCATACTCTTTGACTTATAGTACACTCATCACTTCACTTTATTATTTAAATAATTTCTTCTTTGCAAACACTTTTTGGGCTTCTAGATGACTCATGAGGGTTCTCCAACTTCACAAGGCCACAACTCTCTAACCGTGAGGAGTTATGTGACGTTCCACATACCACTAGAAATGACATGACATGTACTATCCATTTAGAATAGTATTACCTGCAAATATATCAAAACTCATACCATTATCCATCAAACAAACTTGGGTCCATTACCCAAACCTTTGTGATACTGAAATTTGCTACCAGATTTCTTCAAGGGTTGACATCAATGATAACCAACCCAATTAATCAACAATCTCCCCCTTTGGCATTGATGGAAACACTCTGATGAAATAATAAAGTCATGTCATGAAATACTGAAGTCATATCACTCATGCTCCCCCTGTGAGCATCGTTCCCCCTGGAACCATGCCTCTGTGATCTGCATTTGATAAATCTCTCCCCCTTTGTCATCAATGGAAAAGGTATATTTACATCTGGGGCTACTCCCCCTAACCGAACTGTCCTTGGGGATACTCCCCCTGACTGATCTCTTCCTGAAACTGATCTTCTGACCTGAAATTTCCTCTTTATGGTGCTTCCTCATGTAAATCTAATACATATAAGATAAGCATTTAAAAGAATTCATTTTGGAGTAGAAATTACTCTAAATCTCTGGTGAAGATACTCAAAGGATTCCTGTCGAAGTGATTTTGTAAAGATGTCTGCCACTTTTTCTTTTGTGCCCACATATTTAACTATGATATTCTTCTCTGCAATCTGTTCCCATATAAAGTGATACTTGATTGCAATGTGCTTTGTCTTGGAGTGCATCAACAGGTTCTTTGAGATACTGATGGCACTTGTATTATCACAATAGATTGGAATGGGCTCATCATACGCAACCTGTATATCTGTCAGAGTTTGTTTCATCCATAGAACCTGTGTACAACATGTTGCTGCAATATATTTTGCCTTGGCTGTAGATAAGAATAATGATGATTTTTTATTGCTTATCCATGATACTAAACACTCACCCAAGTAGAACGCTGCTACACTGGTGCTTCGTCGGTCATCAATGCAACCTGCCCAATCTGAATCTGTGTAGGTGATAAGTGATAGACCATTTCCTTTTCGATACCGTAATCTAAACTCTTATGTTCCTTTGAGATATTTGCAAATCCTCTTCACTACTACAACATGTGTTTCATTTGGTGCTGCTTGAAATCATGCCACTTGTCCAACTACCTACATTACATCTGGTTTGGATGTTTTCACATATAGTAAGCTGCCAACCATTGGCCTATATTTCCTCTGGTTTGTAGACTTTGAATCATCATATTTGCTCAACTTGCAACTAGTTTGCATAGGAGTGGTAACTGGTTTGCAATCTTCCATTTCRAACCTCTTTAGCATTTCTCTGATATACTTRGTTTGAGAAATRCAAATTCCTTGGTTGCTTTGACGTATATGAAGACCTAGAAAGAAGGATAGTTATCTTAATAATGACATTTCAAATTCATTYTGCATATCCTTTGCAAATTTCTGGCTTAACCTGTCATCATTGCTTCCAAAAATAATATCATCAACATAAACTTCAATTAATAAAATACTATCTTGAGTTACCTTGATGTAGAGGTTGTTGTATGCACTTCATTTTCTGAACCCTACCTGCTGTATATATTTATCCAGTCTAGAGTACCATGCTCTAGGAGCCTGTTTTAGAGCATGCAAGGCCTTCTTCAATTTACACACATAATCTACGTTGTCTGACAACTAAAATCCTTCTGGTTGTTCAATTTAGACTTCTTCTTCAAGTTCCCCTTTCAGAAAAATTGATTTTACGTTTATTTGATATACTTTAATATTCTTGGAGCAAGCACAAGCTAAAAGCAATCAGATTGCTTCCATTATGGCAACTGGGGAAAATGTCTCTTCAAATTCGATTCCTTCAACCTGTGTGTATCCTTTACATACCAATCTAGCTTTGTTCCTTGTAACATATTCATCTTCATTCAATTTATTTATGAATACCCACTTTGTGCCAATCACATTCTTATTCTTTGGTCTTGGAACCAATTCCCAAGTGTCATTCTTTTTTATTTGATCCAATTCTTAATCCATGGCCTTATTCCAAAATTCATCCTTGCTGGCCTCTTCAAAACTATTTGGTTCAATCATAGATGAGAGTGCTAGGTGCGTTTGTTCTGGTGAACAGATTCTTCTTCTAGTCTCAACTTCTGCATATTTATTTCCGATAATCTGATCTAAAGGATGATTCTTTTGTACTCGTTTGCTAGGTGTCTTCGGAGGCACTTGCTGAATTTGTTCTTCTACTTCTGTTTGATCCTCTTCATCTTCCCCTTATACTTCTTCTTCATCTTCTGCTTCTTCTTCGTAAAGATGTTCCATTGATTCATTTTCTTCTTCCTTTAATTCTCATCCACTTGTTTCATCAATTGTTACATTGATGCTTTCCACAAATTTGTTCAACCTCAGATTATAACACTTGTATGCTTTCCTTATACTTGAGTAACCAACAAGTACTCTTTTGTTCACATGAGAGTCAAACTTTCCCATTCTTCCATCTTCTCTTTTGATATAGCATTTGCTTCCAAATACTCTGAAGTGCTTCACATTTGTTGGTCTTCCTTTCCATAGCTCGTAGGAAGTTTTGTCATTGTTGTTTCTGAGCATTACTCTATTTTGAATGTGAACTGTTGTATGCACTGCATGTGTCCAAAAAATATCTATCAATTTTGAATCCATTAGCATTGTTCGAGCAATTTCCTGTGTAATTATCATCCATTATGATAATGTTCCTTTGTCTCTGAACCACTCTCTGAACCAATCTATGAATCCATTCTCTCGTACACTGTCATATATCTATCCAAACCTTCTAAGTGTTCGTATGAATCCATCTCTATCCATACTGTCCAAGACTCTACTACACACTGTCCATAATGTTGACCCATTTATCACTGTACTATCATGAAGTATTCACTACTACAATTGATTGTACTTCTGCTAACTGACTGCTTTGGATATGTCTATTCAAACTATGCAAGTTGCTCGAAGGATGATTCTTTGGTCTATCACAGCTATCGCATAGACTCCCCCTGTCTAATATTCATGTTACCTGGGAGTATCTAAGCCAGATGGCTCAGAACAATTCAAGCTCTTATGTATATTCATCATCTTCTTCATTGGTAGATTCATCATCTCTCTGAGCTCTAACTTATTTCTTTCTATCCGTGAATTCATATTTCACTATAATGCCTGAAAGTACAATCTCTTGAACATGTTCCTTATTTACTATTCCTTCTTTTCTTTTAGTTGTTTTACAAACCTTTTTGGATCTAACATCTTTCTTTTTCTCTGTAGAATTTTATTGATCTCGTTTTATTGCCAATCTTGTGATCTCTGGGACCTGGTATTTGTTCACCTGTTCTTCATGTTTTCTTATCCATACTTTCTTACATTTGATATCAGTGTTCTCTTTCATGGAAGTATCGATCATGCTTCTACAATCACTAGCTATGTGTCCATAGTTATGACATTTCTAACATTCAATGCTACATGGGGCCACATAAACATTTCTTTTATAATCCCTGCAATATGCAACCTTATGTCCAAAGTTAATACAATAAAAACAATGACCATAAAAGAAATTTGCATACCTGGGAGTGAATGATCTTTTTTGTGGCGTAGTCCTTCTGAATTTTTGCCTTGACTTAGCATGATCATGATTGAAGCTTCTTTGTGTCTTGAACATGGATGGTCTTCTTGAATATGTATCTTCAATAGTTTTCTTAGATTCTGGTTGACCATGATTCATTCCTTTGAGTACTTCTACATAACTCTTTCTATTTTCTTCATTCTTCTTTTCTAGAAACCTAGAGTGCTTCTCTTCATTCTCTATAACTGTTGTGGATGTTTCTATCTCTTCAATGTTCTTGTTGATCTTGACGATTTTACTTCTTAATGTGACAACTTCTTCTTCAAACTTCTCATACTCTTCTTCTTTCTTCATTATCTGAGACTTCATGACCTACCTTCAGTGGTTAAACTGATTTCTGAAAGAACTTCCTCTAAAACCAATTGTTGGATTACTAAGAGGGGGGGTGAATCAGTAATAGAGAAATTTAATCATTTTTCACCATAAAATGCAAGTGTTATATCAATGTAACATTAACATCCAATAGTTTAAGAGAAAATAAACAATGAACAAATTAGCAATCACACACATACACATTACACCAGTGTTTTACATGGAAACCCAAAGCGGGAGAAAACCACATAATGATTTTTCTTATATGTCTTTAAGAATTACATTCATTGGAAGCACCAACTTCCTTTGTTTTCCAGTTGCAACTGGAAGGAGGCTCCAACTCCCTAGTTTCTCAGGCTACAACCTTAGGGAAGCTCCAACTCCCCAATTCTATGGCTACAACCATAAGGAGGCTACAACCCCCTATGTTCTCCGACTACAACCACCCGTCCTTGCCCCATCCAACCACCCCGACACAGAAGTAGAATGATGGAACCACTGTCACACTATCACTGTGAGATGTACCACTGTAACAACCTGTACCACTGACCTGCAGCCAACCAACTTGTAACAACCTGTAATCAACCTGTACCATAAACAAGTGCATCAACCATGCACCAACCTGTACCTCAACCTGTACCATCAATGAGTGCATCAACCATGCTTCACATATGTACCAATCATGCATAAAATACACATAAACTATGACTCATCAAGATGTACCAACATTATCAACTATACACCTCATGTATGTGCCAACTCATCAACTACTTGTCTCAACCATGTACCCAACATGTATCTCAACCAAATGCCCTCATCAATTTCATCATCCAAAACTGATTTGGTCACATATACCTCAAACACTATACCACAAGTCTGTACCTCAAACTATGTGCTAGAACCTCACAATTATACAACCTTTATCTGTACCAATAACTTCAG
>ML801000.1:175150-208472 GCA_009831015.1 Picea engelmannii
ATAATTCACTGTTCTTTCAATTTCTGAGAGCATCATGACCAATTTCACCTCTTGAAACTTGTTCCATCATCTTCCTCATCAAATTACCTTTCCAACAAAGTATAATTTGTCAAAAAATGATGCCTGAATCAAAAGATATGACCTTCGAAAAACTGTTGCTCAACAACCGTTCATCAATTTGTGGGTTAATCTTGGCCCTTCATCTCAATTCACCTTTTTAAAAGGAAATTCAATCCCACATGCATTGTGGTAAAAAGTTCTCAAGTGTTTATATAGTCAAATTTTACCATTCCTTTATGTGGAACATAAGGAAACTATGGAGACTATGGAGGCTCGAACCTTGGAAAATTCATGAATTAATTATATATTTTTATAGCCTAGTCAACATCCACTAAGTTCCTAGTCAACACTCAGTCATTAATGAGTAATATCCCAGTCAATAGTGAGTCAACATCCATGTCATCACCATGTGTCACAGTGTGATAGGTTTCCATAGGATGCCACATGTTGTGATGTCATTAGCTACCACATGTCATAGTTTGATTGGATTCCATGTGTTATCGTCCCATTGGATGCCATGTGTCATCGTTTCATTGGCTTAAATGTGTCTTGGAATAAACTTAAGAAATTAGTTAAGGGAGGGGGAGATGGGACGAGAGAGGAGGGAGGGAGGTGTGACGATGAGTTTTCATGTTGTCGGAGGTGAGGGGGGTGTGGAGGGATAAGGGGGTGTGAACCTGTGGTGGTGAGGAGGGAGGATAGATACATAGGGAAATTGGAGGTGAGGTCATGAATCAGAGGTGAAGGTGAACCCAAGAAGGTGAGGGGGGAGGGAAAAACACAAAAAAAACAAGTATGGAACTAGGGGTGAGGTGAAGTGAAGAGAGAGGAGTATGGATATTGATAAATATGAAAAAAATTCTAAGTGTTGAAAAGTAAGAGAGGAGAGGAATGAGAGTATGGAAGTGAGAAAAAATTCTAAGTATGAAGAATAAGATGCTAGGAGGAGAGGGGAGGGAAAAACTTTGAAAACAATCTAAGTATAGAAGAGAAGAGTGAGGGAGAGTAAAGAGAGGTATGAGAGTGTAAAAACAATTCTAAGTATGGAATATTAGTATGGAGATAGGGAGATGAGAGGAAGAGAAATAAAACTAAGTATAGAGAATGGGGAAGAGTAAAACTAGGAGAGGAAAATAAGAAAATATACTAAATCGTATAGACTGAGATGTATAAGAGAAAAGAGTAAGTAAAGAGATAAGTACAAAGAGGTTGGAATAAGAACAAGTATGTAATATGGGATAATAAGAGAAGTTCCAAGAACATAAGTGTGGTTCCAAGACAATGATCACGGTTCCAAGAATTCTTATTTCCAAGAAAAATTAGCATGGTTTCATATGGAAGAAGAGCTATTTGGGTGGTTAGAAAAAAACATGGATATCTTGAGCATACAGACTTGAATTTTGAATCCGTGAAATGCATGACGAAGTTGAGATTGAGAGATATGCCATGAACTAATGATTGTCCAAAAAAATTTCTTCTGATATCATTTTTTTTATTATTATTCCAAAGGGAGGAAAACTGGCGTAACCAAATTTTTGATCAATAGGCCTTTAACAGAGCTTGGTTAGCAATATAGATTTGGATACTTATTAGTTTCATTAGCTCTAGTATTAACTCTTGACGATGTGGCCTGGATGCTTATCAATGTCATTGGATCCAATATTATGTCTTGGTAACGTCTTTAAATAACAGTTACTTGCACAATACATGGTGCATTGTAGATACAGAACTTGGAAGAAATAAATATCCCTTTATGTGCAACATTTTCTTAATGCAAATACTTTATGGCATTCTCGAACATGAAAATTTTCCTCATTCATCTTTTCAAGGAATGGGTTTGGGTAGATAGATAAAATCTGAGTGATATGGGTAGACAGATAGAATCATAACGATATGGGTAGATTGAGTGTTTGTTGATATACCCTACCATTTTATTCTCAATATATTATTCATCCTATTGACCTGCTAGTTATTGCTTGTTTGATTACTGTCATGCTTGTTGTTCTATGGATATACTTTGTTGCATGCAAACACTTGACGTGTATGGTTTACTGTTTCTTAGATCATCTTGGATGTTTGATTGATCCTTTGTGTATTTATTTGGTATTTTTTTTCCACTTATTAATTTGATATATGCAACTTGCAAGTAATGCATTTGGCTGCTTGATCACATGCTTGATTTGGTTTTGAAAGGACCATGGGCTAGGAAGTTTGAAAATGATTAACCATTTGGTACCTTGAGGCTTGATTCTAGGGTCCTTTGTATTTTGATGTTGAATTCCATTGGCCATTAATGATTGAGGATCAATATAAATATCATAAATTAATCCAGGATTGTTTCCTCATTGATATAAATAATATAAATGATTAATTGAGGAGTAAACTTTACGGTGAATCAATCAAGCCATCATTGCCTATGGTAGGTAGTGAATCCACCCATGGTGGAAAACAAATTTTCTATAGTGATGTGTGCTCTCAATTTTGAGTTATGTAGAAAATGAATGGCATCACTGTGATTTGTTCATTTTGAGTTCATTATATGCTCACCTCATACATATAGTTTTGAATTGAATTGTAGTACAACTGATTCTTCCATATTACAGATTTGGAAAAATCTGTATTCACTGCAAAGAATGTAGCAATTACTTTCTAAAAGAAGATATATTCCGATGACCTTCCTTTGTAAGATTAAATGGATTTTGAAGACTTATTCATTGGCAACATGATCCAGAGTAGATTTTAAATGGTGTTAACAATATTGTAGAATTTCTTTTATGGATTTCTGTCAAACTTGGCAATGAAAATATAGCTTTTGTTTTATGGATTATTAAAAATTTGTGGTTGTTGATTCGTTCTCTAAGATTTTCATTTTGGCACCCTATAATAAGAGTATCTTAGTGGAACCACTGTTAAGCTCTTCTTCAAGTGCATTTGGGTTCATTTTGGGCTGCCATAAACCATTGTTTTAGATAGGGACAATGAATTCCTTAGTACTTGTTGGTCTAGCCTATGGCCAATGATGGACACCAAGCCGACCAAATTGACAACGTTCCACCCCCATACTGATGGAAAAACATAGGTAGTCAACAAGCTGATTGTGCATGTCCTCATAATATACAATTCTAAGAATCCATGTACATGAGATGAAATCTTTCCTTATGTTCAACATAGCTACAACAAAGCCCTTCATAGTTCTATTGGACACAACCCTCTTTAGGTGTGTCTGGGATTACAACTATTGGCCCTAATTAACATATCTTTTCCTATTGCATATAAACATGAAGATTCCTTCCATGCTAAGTTTGAGGTAAATAAAGTAGCCAAATTTATGGAATTAATCCAACACATCTAATAACAAGTTCATGATATTTTGCAAAAATCCAATGCCAAGTACTATCGATGACACGATCAACTTGGTGATAAGCTATGGTTGAAATTGAAAAAAAAGCGACTCACATGTCCCCATAGGAAACTCAAACCACTTCGATATGAGTGTTACACCATCACCAAGACTATGGGAGATAATGATTTTGAATTGAGTATTCCACTTATCCATGGCTTACACCCTATACCTAATGTGGCACTGCTTGGACCATATTTATCTCCTCTGTAGGAAACCTTAGACATGGAAAATCACTTGGCCCCTACATATATCAACCCTAGATGTAGGGAGTGGGATATAGCCGATTAGATCATGGACACCAAGATGAGTTGTCAAAGTAGGGAAACTTCTTCACTAGGGAAAGTGGTTCAGTAGGAACTGGATTCAATACAAATTCCTCCATTTGATGGAGGAAATTGAATCAATCGATACCATTTCTTCCTAAAGGGGATGACTTATCTAGGTGGATATATGTGGCCACCCAATTCTACTACCTACTAAGAAATGGTCTGTCACCTTGAGAGTCTTACAACAAATTTCCAAGTCCCAAACATTTGATGCATTTTTTGGGAACTTAAAAAAGTATCGCTTTCTTATTGCAACAATCATTTTTGGAATCAGATCACCACAATATTCCCAAGAGATCCATGAATACTTTATTTTTTCTAAGAAACCCATTTCCATTTTAATTGATCACGATGGCCATAATATGGAATCTTATGTATTTCATCCATGACATTTTTTTCAACTTTGAAGAATTGGGAATATGCATTCTATTTTTATAAATGAGAAGCCCATTATCATTCAATTGATGACATTTTCTAATTTCTCTTGATGCAATACATCTTTCACTTGAACGTAGTGTTCATTTTTAGCAAGGGAATCAATAACTCTCATTTTAAAATCTGACTTGCAAGTGCTAACATCTACTACATGTATCTTTTTGCTAAGTGCATCAACAATTTTTTTTTTCCTTTTATATGTTTGATCTCATAATAAAAAATTACAAAGAAATTTCAGCCATCTATCTTGTCTGGAATTTAAGTTTGGTTGCTAAAATAAACACTTCAAGTTGTTTTGATTAGTGTCGAGCTCAAATCTCTTGTACATAAAGTAGTGCCTTCACATTTTCAAAGCATGCACACTACTACATTAAGTTCCAAGTCACGAGTGGATTTTTTTTTTTCATGTTCTTTCAATTTTCATGATTATTAACAAACCACATAATTGTATTGCATTAGAACTCCACCAAGTCCTTCAGTGGATGCATTAGTGCCCACAAAAAAATCTTTGTCCAAATATACAATTTTCATAATTGAGGTACTTGTGAGAATATTTTTCAATAATTGATAGCTTTCCTCACATTCTTGGGACCATACAAACTTTATCCTTTCTTTAGAAAACAAGTACTTGGGTCTGCAATTTTGGAAAATATTTCAATAATTTTTTTGATGATAACTAATAATATCCATGAAGGATCTTAGATTTGTTATGTTTTTTGGAGTGGGTCGATTCGTTATGGCCTCAATATTTTATAGATCCACATATATTCCTTCTTTTGAAATGATGGGATCTAAATAATGTATTTGCTTCTAATAAAAATCACACTTGCATAATTTTGCATACAACTTATGCTCTCTCAGTATCTTTAAAATCATCCTCAAGTGACTATCATGCTCTTTTTCATTCTTAGAGTAAAAAATATATCATATAGAAAAACAAGCACAAAATTATCTAAGTACTTGCTGAAAACACTATTCATTAGGCACATGAATGTAGCTGGTGCATTTGCGAGACCAAATGTCACCACCACAAATTCATAATGTCCATACCTTGTTCTAAAGTATGTCTTATGGATGTCTTCTTCTTTAATTCTAACTTGATGATTTTTAGATCTCAAATTAGTGTTTGAGAGTACTTTTTATCCTCTCTTTTGGTCAAACAAGTCATCAATTTAAGGCAATGGATATGTGTTCTTCACTATGGATTATTCAGATACATGTAATCAATACACAACTTGAGAGTTCCATATTTCTTTTTCACAACTAACATAGGTGCTTCACATGGAGATACACTTGGTCGAACGCGTCCCTTTTTTAGAGACTCTTGCATTTTCACCTTCAATAATTCTAGGGTACTCATTATTTGAGGAGTCTTGGGAACTAGGTTAGCTCTAGGTACAAGATCAATTGAGAAGTCATGCAATGTTCAAGATTTAGAGATTTATCTTTTGTTGATTCCAATATGTGGGTTGCATATTATTAACATCATTTTCTAAAGCATTTCTTCAGCTATAAGGCTGAAATTTACTTAATAGGGATTTCTGTTAGAATGCCTCTTATTGTACTTGAGTTTCCATATTCATTAATGGAATCAAAATAGAAGTCAAGTTTAACTCAATGTGCTTCCAACTAGTTTATACCAATGAGAACTGTTGATTTTTCTTTATTTACAGAGCAATAGTGTTACCGATGTTCTTTTATTCCTTTAACATAAATCGTTATATCATAGAATGAACAATAATAACAACATAGACAATAGACAAGAGTACACAAGATATTTATCCTGGGAAATCCCCAAATGGGGAAAACAACGCAACAACCTTTCTTAGATAGATTTCATCCATAATAGTCCAACCATACACCAACTCTCAAGAGAAACAGATAATAAAGAAACCCTAGCACTAGGCTAGCGCACAATATAGTGCTCCCAGCTGCAAAAACAACACCATACAAGTAGAGTGCACCTCCTCCGAGAGATAGCGCACAAGAGAAAGCCTTCACCAAGAATAACCAATCTCGAAGATGTTGCAGTAGATGTATTCTCCTTGCCTCAGAATGGTGTTCCCTTCTCCAATGAGTGAGTGGGTGTGTCAAATGAGCTAGACATATCCCTTATTTATATTCTTCAAGTCACCTTCCTGGGTTGACTTCTTATTTGGGAATCTTATTTTTCACTTTATTCTTTTCCTTGTGAGTCGAATTCTCTTATGGGGTATTATTATGATGTTCAATGGTCTTCCTGGACTTTTGAAATCTTCTTCTCTTCTAAGAAAGGTTGTCTAGAGGAAAGTTCCTCCCACAACTACCAAAACATCAATAAGATCATCATAAGAGCCAAGTGGAAAAATATTTGTTTTTGCTTATGAAAAGACTCTATCTAGCTCTATTGGATGGCTCTCCACTATTTCACTAACCTTTCTCTTGGTTCCAATGGCTAATTGGACTAGCGATGACTTATTATGCTTGCACTTCTTAATAATACAGGTTTCAACAAATTGAGGAGTAACATAACTGTGACTAGATCCTAGATCAATTAAAATGGAAATAGATTGCTTAGCGATCTCACTTTCAAATTCAATCGCAACTGATTGGTGATCTACTTGGTGGTCTTCCAATGCAACATAAATTTGTAGAATAGTTTGTGCTATGCCCTTTATTATATGCTTCCTAGATGTGGTGAAAATTCTTGGTATTGTCCTTTTTATGAGGGGAATTCATGTACATGTGGTCTTCTCCACATCAGTACCATTGAATAGGTTACCTCAACTTATTTCCCCATAACTCATTTGTCTTGTTCCCACTTTATGCTCACTAATTTTGTTGGAAGGTCTTTGGCTAGATTTTAAAGTGAGAAGGCTTGAACCCCTTCTTCCTCTGGTCAAATTTCTCTCTTTTTTTATCCTTCCATGCCCTTTGAATTCCATTTTTTTCATAGCAGTACTTAGCTTTTCTAATTTCCTCTTCAAGTGTCTAAGACTTATCAAATTAAATTATATACATGTAGGATTATATCAATCCACTTAAGAAACACAATTTAAACCTTCTCATCTTAGATACATTTGACATACCTCAACAATTCCAAGAATTTATTTACAGACTCATCCATGGTCCTTTTCCCAAATTTCAACACATGGAATTCTCTCATTTTACTTCCATAGTAACAATTACAAAAGATTTTTTGTTGAAAGTATTTCTTCAATTGTTTCTTACAATCTTCCTCTCACTAATATTCTTTAATTTTCATAGGTGATACGACCAAAAAGAAGCTCTTACATTTAAATTAAATCTGGCAAATTTGGTCTTCATATTTCCATAATAGTAGCACATTTGGAAACAATTTCTTATACTAAGACGCCAAGCCTTGTCTAGATTTAACTTCAACATCAAATATAGGTGGTGTTGCCTTTCAAAATTCTCCATGTAAGTTATTTATAAGAGGCATCTTTCTCCTATGGATACCAAGAGAAGATTCTAGGCTACTTAATGAGTCCTTAGATGCATAGGACTGACTAACATAATATTCTAACATATATGGCTTATATGCTACATCTCAAGAGGTTCTTCTTATACTATGGGACCTCCTATGAGAAAAACTTCTGGAGTTATACTTGCTTCTATAAAAATTGTTAGAGTTATATCCATGATGCATTTGTCTTTCTACATCTGTCAAAATTTGAAGGATGGTTTCATTTAGTTAGTTTCTCCCTTCAAGAGCCTTGATTAGTTTTTCATTGTATGTTATGCAACTTTGAGGCTTCGAAGATCTACCTTAAGCTCCTCATATTTTTTGCAATATTTGGAGGAGTCTTTTAATTGCTACATCCATTATACTTTGTCTTTGGATTTCCTTCCTGTAGATTTTCTCCCATGGCATCTTCTTAAAAATCATGGGAGTTGTGTGCATCCTCCATGATGACAATTTCTTATCCCAACAGAGACTAATCCTATGTTATTTTAATTATCTTGACAAATAAAGGATTTTCTACAAAAAATGAGTTCTCGGTTCTCTTCCCCTCTAAAAGAGATTTGTAATAATTACATTTTTTTTCTCAATTTTGATGTAGGAGATACAAGTTATAGGATTTAGAATTTCACCACCTTTTATGAATTTTACACTTTTCCTATCATTGTTAATACCTAGATTGAACTGTAAGAATTGTGAAGAACAACAATTTTATTAGACAAAAATAATTAGCAATGAAATGATCAATATAGTAAACCTTTTGTGTTTTTGAGCCTCCTTGTGATAATTAGATGGAACATAACATGAATCCCTCTCCCTTTTTCTAGTATTCACCTAAGGAAATTTTCACAAGGGTTTTCAAATTCTCAAGGAGAATTATAGGGGTCAAGGGGGTGGAAACACCCTTTGTGCGGTGAGTTGAGGGAAATGCCCTCATTTTTTTTTCATCCATTAATGATTTCATGCAATTTGTCATCAAACTCCATTGGTTTTTACTGTTTTTTTGTACTGATAACCCTTGTGGATTCAAGCCAATTTCCTTTGATTTCATAGGTCATCATTGTCACACATTGCATTTTCATTAATATGAAGCCCTTTTGTACATTTACATTTATGTGGACTCGATCCACTTGGATAGTCTCATTCTTACTAGTCAATGTTACATAGGTCAAATACCATATATAACCTTTTATGTGCTAGTCATTTCAATTGTTTATGGCCTTTGCATGGTCTTCTAGTGATTTGGATTTATGAGGGAACGAAACAAAACACAAAAACATGATAGAAACACAGAGATACAGTAATACTCAATTTCTATTAATGAATGAAATATGTTGGAACTGTAAAAATGTAGAGTGAAAGGAACTCACTAGAATGGTGGTAGCTTATCTCTAAGAAGAGATGTGACAACTACGTGCATTTGCAATAAGTGATTACAATGAGGTTGAAAAGGCCTTTTAACATAAAGCATCAATGAGAAAAACCTAAACAACCAAAACCATAACCCTGGAAGATGAAACACCAAAAGGTTTGTGGGCCTCGTTGTGGTTAGTTGATACGTCAACTTCCCGGAGGCGTTACTTTTTCATACAATCTTTGTTTGGGGTGCTCAATATCCCATTGGAGAGGTCTAGTCGAGAAGTACACATTTCAAACAACCTAGTATATGCCTTTGGCTATCTGTTGGGTTCTTTCATGCCAAAAAAACATCATTTAGGGCCTCAAAATGATCCTGAAAAGTTAGGACCTGAAAAAAAACGTAGAAAACTGCCAAGATGGAAATTGTCTTTTGAGCCAGTGGAATATGTGGGTGGCCACCGATGTTCACCTAGATAAATCCTTCCCCCCTTAGGAAGAAATGGTCTCCATTGCGTTGAGGGCCCCCATCAAATGGGGAAAATTATGTTGAACTTAACACTTGGTGAGCCACTTTCCTTGGTGCAATAGTTTCCCTGCTTTGACAACCCGATAGAGTTGGATCTATTGTTGGTGGGTTCCCTTAACCTGTGTTTCCATGATCTGATCAATGTTTTCCTATTCCATGCAGAAATGGTTGAGCTCTATAGGTGTTATTTTCTCTACCACTTCCAATGTTTCCAATAGTGGTGGAAAATATGGCTGAAGTAGGTCCACATTATTGAATATTGGGTGCAAGACAAGGAAGGGGGAATACTTAACTCAAAAGCATTGTCACCCATAACCTTGGTGATGGTGTAAGGTCCATAGTAAAGTGGACTCAGCTTCTAATGGGGTTCTGCAAGGTTCTCTTTCTACAAATGCAACCAAACCTTGTCTCCCACCTGAAACTTGTGTGGAACTCAGTGTTGATCATGGCACTACTTGTGCTTAGCATTAGATTTATGTAAAATATCATGGAAATGTCGGCGTATGTGCTAGATTTTTTCAATGAATTTGGTGGCTTTGTCAGCCTCACATTGAGAATGGGAAGATTCTTCCTGTGTGTATGCAAGGGGTAGTGCTTCATCAATGGGGCCCAATGGTCGAAATCCTAGGCCCACCCTAATAGGGTTGTGGTCGGTCGAGCTATGGAGTGCTATATTGTAGTTGTGTTGAACATACAAAAGGATCTCATCCCATTTGTGTGGATGCTTGGAGTTGTACATGCACAATATGTGCACGATCATCCATGTGGACATCAATGGCCACCCACTTATTCCACTAGCTCAAAACATAGTTAACATCTTAGAATTTTTCTATGGTTTTTTTGGCTTCCGCTATCAATAATGAAATGCAACAGATAACCCTTCACCCACATTTGTGAGTGAAAAAGGCGCTCAACTTCCTTCGACTCTTCTGGTTCATTTGGCTGGACCTTGGTGGTAGTGACTGTGGCACTAGGTTCTGCATCAGTGATTTGCTTCCCCTTGTTTGGCTCTGAATCAGTGTTGGAGCCTAGATATGACTATGATTCTTTCATCTCAGCTACCAATGATTGCTTCAAGTGACATTCATCAGTGTTGTGTGTGTTGTGCCAGGGGATTTTATGGAACTCACACCACTTTCCAATGTCTTTCTTTGTTTTCCCATTGCCCTTCTTTGCTTGTGGATTAGATTGGTTGTCCCGAGGTTGTTCATCCTTTCTTTGTCCTTTGTTTTGTAGGTTGTGGCTACCTTTTCCCTGCTTATGTTGTGATGCATTCACAAATACAAACTCCCGCTTATTCCTTTGCTTAAATTTTTGCTCGATTTTGATAGCATATTGATAAGTGAATCCCGGTGACGAGATGTCCATAAACTCCATTTTCATTTAGATGTGCCTATATAGTTCCCCATGGTATTTTAGAACCATATGTTGCTCAGAGTATTTGATACCCAACTTGGTACGCAAGGTATGGAAGGTATGTGTGAACTCTGACACTGTTTGGTCCTTCTCTTGACGTAGTGTGATCCATTTCGTGTATTGGTTGTTATAGTTTCCAACAATTTAATATTGTTCCTTAACGAAATCCATAAAAGAGTCCCAAGTGGGTTAGACCCCAAACATTCCATACTCCTTTGTGGAATCTTGCTCATAGTAAGTCTCCCACCAATTTTTGACATAGGGGACAACCTTAAGGAATGAAAAGGTGATCTTTTCCCTATCGGAGAAATTGTAGACAAAGAAATAACCTTCTATCATATTTAACCATTTTTCCAAAGCATCTGCATCTATCTGACCTTCAAATACATGAATATCAAAATTAACTTGTACCTTGAAAGGGACAGTGCCTCCAAAGTGGTCACTTGACGAAGACACGTCTACTGTTTTCAATGACCATCGAAGGATTTGGGAAAAATTATCCATCATCTCGTCCTTCTGTCGTGTGACGACTTCCTCGAGCAACATTTGAATAGGATATGTTTCTCCCTCATCTCTCTTTTCTTCCACCATGGGAGGCCATCAAGGTCAGTGAGGATGGTCTTTCAGAGGCTCAAGTAGTTCGAGTCCCACCTTCTTATACCCAAGACACTTCCAAATGCAAAATCGAATGTGGGTTATCGATCTCAATTTGTGGTAAATATATTCCTCTCCTCTCAAGGCTCTTCCAATATGCATGAATGATCGTGGATCGTTGATTCAAATCTATGGGTGAGTTCCTAGGAATTCACAACAAAATAGGTACCTCATGCTTGAGCCTCTTCTAATCTACATGAATCATTGTGGGTTGTCAATTAATATTTGTTGATGCCATCATAGCCATTCATGAAAAAACAAGAAACTCTCCTCAAGCTATTTTTAATACACCATGAGGGATCCTAGGAAGTTGATCTAAATCAATGGATTCAATCCAAATTATTCATGATAAAACACCACACATTAAGGTATGTGAAGGATAAATCCCAAGGATCCTTCTCCACCATTGATCTCCCTTTGTCACATTTGTTGATTTCTCCTTAGCTGAAACATGTGCCATCATTTAACACTCTCTCTTATCATGAAAACATTCATAAAAATAAAGAACCATGAGTAGATACATTCAATAGGTTTGGAACTAGGCATGCCTAACTCACTTCAATCTATCTTGTGACCTTCCAATAGTGCAAACATTCTCAATTTGATCACATATGACAATGAAGAATGTAGTTCCCTTCTCAAAAACTACCCAGGTTTGGGCCATCATTAAAATTGAGCTCCGATACTACATTGTGGTATCCCCACCCAACACTCGCATCCATGAGATGGGTAGCCACAAAATAGGGCTTTCAAATTCTATCCCTTAGAGGCCATATCTCCACAATACCAACATAGAAAGTCTTTCAAGGAAGACCAAAAATAAATAATGCATGCATAGGTGTGATAGTTAAAATGTGGCAAAAATAAACAAGCATGAACTAATAGAATTTCATGGAAACTAAAATTACCCATGACTAGAATCAAGCATAATCACACTTGCAACATACAAAATACATATATTTCCATAACATAAAATAACATTAATTGCATTTTCAGAAACAATGATATAACTCTTATCTTTTACCAAATGACAACACAAGAAAATAGATGCACACAAGCAATTTCCACCCAATCATAGGCATTCAATGTAAATACCACCTCGACGCTAGGCTATGAAGCTACTAGGGTGAAGGAACCAAGGTACATGCCTCTAGCTCTCTCAACCCAACCCATATGCTCTCGTGCTCAACCAATCTGCTCATTATAAGGCACTCTAGGTATCTCATCCAACCATCAAATAATGATGTAGCTCTCTTCTATTGCCCCACACAACAAAAGGAATATCTTCCTTTTTTTAGCTTAACAATCCCTCAGGGATAAGTCGCTAGAGAACTCAATCTACCATATTCTTTTTGGGAATTGCCTATAATATTTCTCGGTTCTCAAGCATCCAAAAATACATGGTGTGTGAAGGTTCCCTAGCTTCCCTAGCCTCTATGATCACCTACAACCATCTATCTTTCATCCGAGGTCTACAATTTCCTCTTCATTGTGTTGATTTTTGGTCATATTCCATCCTAGCCAGTGGTTAGTAATGGAGAACACAACATGAGAAAATGTAGAGCATGAACATGAGAATGATATAAAAAATGAATGGAGTTAAGCAATGAGATAGTTGAGAGAAATAGAGGCTAACATTCCTTCTAACATGAGGAATGGAGTACTCTTATGCTTCCCATGATGATTGTACTTAGCCCATGCTTCCAAAACTATGTGAGATGACTTCCCCACCATCCTATTACTTACATTCAATGATTGGTTTTATAAGTTAGTGGAGGTGGATGACTTCATTTAAGGCACATAGTGGAAAATAGATGAGATATAAAGCTAACACTTGGCAATGGAGGATTTACTTTCACATAGGCCCCCTTTCCTCTTCTCCTCTAGTGGAATCATAACCCCTCTCGTGCTCTCCACAACCATCTTGGACCATTATAAATATATTCCATTATTATTATTTACATAGCTTGAATTCACCATGGAAAGCCTACCATATAGTCCATACAAGTATATTTACATCATCTACTTGCCTATTCATTCAGAGTCAGGTCTTGGCCTTGAGATTCCCACCAAGAATCCATACTAACATATGTACATCATTTACATATGGTGTCATTTATTTAAGTTTGCATGGCTTGACTCTTGTCATTATAACCACAAATTTACAATTTATACATAATTTGATCGAATACATTCCAGGAGTCAAAAGTGGGATATTACATAAAGTTGGTCAATGATAGCTTTGTGCTTGTTGAGTAGATAGCTTCTCTTTTTCTTCTCAACAATGTAATGATAGTTACTTAGTAATAAATATACTCAACCACAACTAAGCCACCATTAAAAAGAAATCACATCGAACCATTGGAGTGTGGGAAAGGACAAATACCATTGAGGATGATCAAGTCATGTGAATCCCCATGATGACCAAGTGCTCATCATAGGAGTCATTACCCTATTTGTTGAGTTTCATTGATGTCCATTTCCTTGGAAGTCCATTGCTTGAATCATCAAGGGATTTGGGTAGAGATCATTCTTAGAATATTGCATGTAACTAGTTCGTGCATTGAAAACTAACAAAATGTCCCCAAAGGCAAAGAAATTTGTTATCTAAGGCTACAAAAATCTACAAAGGGTGAACCATCTACATTAAAAATGGCATCAAGTGACGATATTGGAGGGAAATAAAAGGCACCAAAAAGGAGTCAACTAGAAGGAAGCTTTCTCTCCAACGATACCCCAAAGAACTTAGCATGGACATCCAAATCCTCAAAGTAAATAACTAAGACCAAATAACTTATGTATAGGAAAGCAATCTCCCAGAACATTAGAGGCAAGATGGAGTTCTAGACATGTATGATAACTAAGAATAACACAAGAAGAGTGTTTTCCTCTCAATGACGTCTTCCCTTAAGAACATCATGTTCGAGTCATGAATTAATTCCGAGGCATGAATTAATTCCCTTGAAAAGTCCAATAAGGAAAATAATGATCCACCACAATCTAAAAGTGGAGGTCGTTCTAAGTTTTGGTTTTTTTCCGAGCATATTTTCTGATTAATTTTCCCTGACATTTGACGATAAAATGTTAGAACTATAGATTTGCTTGGTTCAATGTGTATAATCCAAGTGCCCCAGGATTTTTCAGCATGATAAATCTATTTATACATTTAAAAATACAAATTAAATAACATAAATTTTCATTTTCACTCAGATTTATATCACCAAATTCAAATTAAAAAATACCAAAACATAAAACGTTTAAACAACACCAAATTTTTTTTGTTTAAAACTCAAAAATAACTCAAAAAAAAACGCTTAGAACTCAAAGTGTGTGATGTGTTAGAAGATGGAAGAGCAATCCAAACTTTTCCAATTCGAATGGCAATACTTACAAGGAAAAAGGGTCCACGTAGCATAGTGGGCCCACTCCTCCATCTCTATCTGAAATGATGGACCTCATTATTAGATATCCTAAGTCAAACCATCAAAGAATATTATTTCTTGTCCGTTATTCTCTGTATGGTTGTTGCGATCCCCAAGATGTGACTCATTCACGTAAGGAACTCCAAATTTGAATTTTGAATTTTGAATTGGTTTTCCCGCATTGTGTTGGAAATCGAGCTAAGGCGGAGGTAGAGATCATTTTAATGCACGAATGGATTATTGGGCATCTCCTTTGATTTAATTTATTCTTTTATATTGTTGTTGCCAGGATTGTTGTTTCAGCTACTTTGAGTTTGAATATGAGCATTGCGGTCATTCCGCTTCAACTATATTGCTCTTGCTCTCCATCTCTGCCGACAATTGCTTGCATAATATATTTGTCTTATCAAAATATATGAATATTATGGTATATTTTTTTATGAAATAAGTATAATAATAAGTAAGTATTAATAAATTAGTAGTTTAAGGGGTTAATTGTAGTCAATGCTGTTAGGTATTTGGTTAATTTTGTATTAGAAAGTTTTTTTGTTTGATCTATCTTTAAACGAGAAGCACCAATGTATATTGTTAGATTTATTAAAAATGCTATACATAAATATACGAAAACATCCTTTAGATTTTCTTATAAAATTAAATGTTTCTTATTATATTAATAAAAAATTACAGTTGAATATTTATAATTTATAATTGCAATTTCACATAATACCCATTTTCTTAGATTTTCAATATATAATTATTTATGTTACCCATTTTCTTAGATTTTCAATATATAATTATTTATGTTGAGTGACTTGGAGTTTGTCCTTTTTCTTCCCAACTAGTTGGAGGATAATTGAATCAATATAATATGTTTGAACAAAAAGGATATTGTGTTGTTTTGTTGATATCGAAGATAAATCAATTTGTTTTAAATATATTTATATTGTATATTTGTTTTTAATAAGTAATCTTTCTAACAAGTCTATACATTTGTTTTTAATAAGTAATTTCTCCAATAAGGGTATACATAGGGTATACATCACATTGGGTGATATGGGTATTGGATAAGTTTGAGAAAAATTGTTTTAAAAGGTTAAATTATAATTATGGATAGTATATAGTCTTATGTATGGGATTAAAGTTATATATTACTAGAAAGTAATAATTTTACTAGAGATAGTTTTAGTGATAACTACAAGGGATTCTAGTTTTCTTGTGAATGGTATCTTGTCTTAAACTATATTTTGGTTTTATAGTATGAACTAAAACTACTTCTAGTCGACTAAGAATTCATTTTTCTTAAACTTAAGGAAACAAGTTAATGGTCCACTAGAATTTTACACCCCTACAACGAGTTATTTCATGTGGTTAGGTTTTGTCTACACACAACATTACTGCACATCAGAGTGGTCTCAAAATTGTATCAACATGAAACTAATTAATAACCTTAAGTATTACAAACTTTTTCTTACTTTGAAAAATATAAAAATACAGTTTATTAACATTGCTTCTTATGATCAACAACATATGTCTTAAGACATGTTGTATATAAGTTATTAATATCACTTCTTGTTTGCATATATATATATATATATATATATATATATATATATATAAGGCTTATGTATTAATTTATCATTTAAAAAAGGGAGATAAACCACAAGATAATGATACCAATATGAAGTAGTTATTTAAAAAAAATCGTGTTGTTTAATATCTTACACCCATTGAATATTGTATCCATGTAAAGTGCATAATACTCCAAAGAAATCATAAAAAAAATAAAAAAAAAATCAAGAAAGATACAAAGTGCGTAATACTCCAAAGAAATCATAAAAAAATAAAAAATTCAAGAAAGATACAAAGTGCATAATACTCGAAAGAAATCATAAAAAAATAAAAAATTCAACAAAGATACAAAGTGCATAATACTCCAAAGAAATCATAAAAAAATAAAAATTCAAGAAATTCAAGAAATGAAGTTTGCATTCATTTTTTTATTCTCTAATGATAATTAGTTAGAAGTCATTCAACACTCCTACAACAAGTGTTGTATAACAGCGTAGCCCCTGCCAGGTTGGAATGGAATAAATGCGACCGAGTACAGATACGTGGGAAGCAAGTTGAAGTACATGTGGTATTCATGTAGAGTTTAGCATTCCCGAATTAGTTTTCTTTGAAACA
Organism: Picea engelmannii; assembly: GCA_009831015.1. Taxonomy (NCBI): domain Eukaryota; kingdom Viridiplantae; phylum Streptophyta; class Pinopsida; order Pinales; family Pinaceae; genus Picea; species Picea engelmannii. The sequence continues at coordinate 192,399 of ML801000.1, forward strand.
AAGGTTCATGGACACAAAAAAATTGAAATTTATCAAAAATTGAATTTATGTCTTGCAACAAAGGTTCATGGACATTAAAAAAAATACAGAAACATTCAAACACAATGGAATACTGATAATGTCTTGCAACAAAGGTTCATGGACACAAAAAATTTAGCATACAATAGAATAGTAATAACGTTTGTTACATTAACAAAGGTTCCTGGACAAAAAAAAATTTAGCATACAACAGGACACAAATTTTTTTAGCATTCCCGAATTAGTTTTCTTTGAAACAATGGTTCCTGGACACAAAAAAAATTGAAATTTATCAAAAATTAATATGCTAGCATATCCAAAGTTTACAAAAAAAAAATTAGCATTCAATAGAATAGTAGGTTCCTCGACACAAAAACCGGAATTAGTTTTCTTTGAAACAAAGGTTCCCGAACACAAAAAATTTAGCATTTCCGAATTAGTTTTCTTTGAAATTTATCAAAAAAGGTTCCTAGTATCTAAATTTAATAGTACAAGAAAGATTTAACATTTAAAAAATTCCATACTTCAGTTTTTGTTCCAAACATTCAAACACAATAGAATACTAATAATGTCTTGCAATAAAGGTTCCTGGACACAAAAAAATTAGCATAATGTCTGTTACATCAACAAAGGTTCCGTGGACAATTTTTTTTTAGCATACAATAGGGCACAAAACATTTAGCATTCCCGAATTAGTTTTCTTTGAAACAAACCAAAAATTTAGCATACAATTGAATAGTAATAACGTCTTGCAACAAAGGCATTCCCGAATTAGTTTTCTTTGAAAGATGTTACATCAACAAAGGTTGTTGGACGAAATTTTTTTAGCATACAATAGGACACAAAGGTTCCTGGACACAAAAAAATTGAAATTTATCAAAAGTTAATAATGTCTGTTACATCATCAAAGGTTCTTGAACACCAAAATTTTTAGCATACAATAGAATAGTAATAACGTCTTGCAACAAAGGGTAGTTTTCTTTGAGATTTATCAAAAATTAATAATGTCTGTTTTTTTTTTGTTTCTTAGTTTGTCCGTGACACGGGGGACTAACCTGTGGCTAAGACACCACGACTCAGGGACATTTAAGCCTTCAAAATCACTCGGGGATCGCACCCGGATTGAGCCACACCAACCCTTAACATGGCTGGATTTTTTGTCCCCGCAGGTTTCGAACCGACGACTTTAACATCACAGAGCGCCTTAACAGCACACTCTGTCACCGACTGTCCTACACCTCGGGGAAAAAAATTAATAATGTATGTTAGCAACAAAGGGATCCCGAATTAGTTTTCTTTGAAATTTATCAAAAATTAATAATGTCTGTTAGCAACAAAGGGATCCCGAATTAGTTTATTTGAAATTCATCAAAAATTAATAATGTCAGTTATATATTTTTGGAAATTTAAATGTGTTTGTCATATAGACTGGGATTGGGGCTCCCGCGGACCATAAAAAGAAATAAGTACAAGAATTAGGAATGTCGAAAGAAGAAGTGTGCGACGRTAGAGAGGAAGACCTGAAAAGAAGAAATTGGAAGTTATGAGTGTTTGGTTACAATTTTGTATTTAAAGAGGTATAGTATCTGGATTGATAAAGAAAACAAGATGACAGTATAGAATTACTATGAAGCCGATGTGTTTTGTTGCTGTCGTCGATGGTCAGTGGAATCGTGTCAACCGATTGTTGCCCTTCCTGGATGAGGTTGTCCATTCTCCGTTGGAACCATTCTTCAATGCAGCTTCTCATGGGGGCCATGTTGATTTCATCCTATATTTCTATGTCGTAAAGGTTGTTTTCTAATTTCCTTAGATCCATTGAAATACTATGCAGACTCTGTTCATTTTTTTCATTGTGTGCCGAATAGTCCAGTACCTAGCGCTCGAGCTCATCTACACGATGTTCAAGTATGCCGTAAAAATTTTCGAAAGATAACCCCTTTAAAATATTAAGTTGTTCATCGAAGGCTTCTTTGGTCATTGAGAAGGATTTGAGAATTAAGTTTGGGTCTTGAACCTCGTTGGTACTTCCGGCTAAGTCTATTTGGACTAAGTTTGTGAATAATTCTTCCTTTTCTAATATGTCTTGTTTACGCGATTCGACAATGAGCTCCAGGTTCTTAAATTTATTTTGCCAACATGCTTTTAATTTTTTGGTCCGCTTTGGGGAGGGGAGATTATCTTGTCTTCTTTTCAGTTCCAAGGTGTTGATGGCATGGTTGGCAAAAGGGGTCAACACATGTTCACAAAAACCTTGATCATTTTTTAAATTCACCTGCAAATGTTCGAGCAAATCATTTTCCCTCTTTCGGAAGGAAACTATATTTTTTGATGTTTCCCAGGCTTCAATAACTAGTTGCATTATTTTCTTGATGTTATTTTCTACAAGGGCTCTAGACGATGCAAGGAGGGTAGAGGATACTTTCATCTTGGCTGCAATGGTAGCATATGCGTTTTTTGCTAAAGGACTGGAAAATTCTGGGGTGGCAATGAAAGCCTCCTCAAATTCCTTGAGGCGGTCTTCTAGTCTGCCATTGTCCACTTTAATTCCTCCAATGGAATCATCAAGAGAATCACCGGTTACGCAGTGAAATAGGGAGATTTGGGACAACCGCATTTTCCTAAAGTTAATCTCTGTGTGAGATTTGTCTTTCCTATTTGTTACATCTCTCTTTTCAATGACCATATTTTTAGATTGGCTATAAAAAACAACGCTCTGGAATATGAAGGATTCATCTTCGTAAAAAATGTTGGTCTCAGCTATTTCCATTGTGGATGGACCAACTTTGTGCATGTGCTCATTTTCAATTTCAAGTTGCAACTGTTCACTTCCAATTTCGGGTTTGTCTGCTTGCCCTGCATTGTTTTTTCTCTTCTTCGTCAGTGGAATTTTGTGAGAACTATCAATTTTTATGCGAGGAGGGTTCTTATCTCCTCCTCCATTTGAAGATTTATGTGTCGCTTTCTTACTGGGGTGGTCCATTGAAGCGATGCTCCGTGATGTTGTGCTCTTGGGAGTGTTGGCGGGGGACTGGCCGCTCTTCTCACTGGATACTTTTCCCTGTTGTCTGTACAATTCAATCGCACTTTGCAATGTCTCTACGTCACAATCGCGAGAAGCAGGATTGTTGTCATCATTGTCCCTTTCTTCAGTCAGGTGTCTATGGATAAAAGAGTTGCTAAAGCCAACTTCCAGTAAATTTTCTCGAAAAATCCCATCAGGGTCGAACCCTTTTAGCCTTTCAGCATATGTTAGATTCAATTTCTTGAAATGGATGACAAGTTCGTCAATCTTGTTGACGTTTCTGCACATGAAGTCCCCGACTTTCCAGGGCAGAGGAATGAACTGTTTTTTTTTCTTGTCATGGAAAAAATGAAGCCAGTGGTTGTATTGCCTTGCTATTTCTGCAACAAACATCTTGTATGTGATGTGGCATGGAAGGAAAGCAGGATTTTCCTTGTAGCCAAAGACCATTAGTATAGTGTGATTTTCCTTTTGTTCAAGTGTTCCCTTCCTGTTCAAAAACTTGGTTTCCTGGCCAGACATCCACAGAGCATCCTTCCCTAACAATAAATCTTTGAAAACTGTGACAAAGTCATTAAAAACTTCATAAAAACTTCATAAAAACAATGGGAGGCCTTGTGCCTCCACAAGGCCTGGTACCAGAATGTTACTGGGTCGAATCCACAGTTTATTTTCTTGGAAAGAGACCGTTTTGGAAACAGACAACAATGCACTATTGCGAAAATCAAGTAGGATGACATATAAAATATATTCGATTCGACAATTGGGAACAGATCTCAATGGAAATTAGCTTCCCCCAATCGAAAATGAATTGTTTCTTGACTGTGAAGTACAAAATATAAATAATTATATGAGAAATGCTTGTCGTGGATGCATGTTCTGTTATTCTTGTAAACAACCAAGCAATTTCCTGTAATGGATTTCTAAAGCAACTTACCTGCAACTCTGTGATATCTTCAAGAACTTTTTTCGGGTCTTAGAGGAACTCGGCTAAGATGTCCAACCCATTATCATGTTTTTCTAGGAATTGCTTGCAGTCTTGTCCTCTGAAGGTCAATGTTGGCTCCGACAATTTTAACATCTTGCGGAAGACCCGAGATGACAAAGAAACAGGATAATGGTCGCGCAGTGGAATAATTCTTTGGCTTGGAATATATTTTTCGGTGCACCAAGAGACCACCTCCTTACAGTGAAAAACCTCAGGGAATAGTTTTGGTTCGAAGATATTTACTGTATCTCCACAAAACTGTTGTCTACCTGCTGCCATAAGTTTACAAGGACGTTTGTTTGCTCCAGACGATGAATGAAATGAAAAGTTGGAAGGGATAATATAACGCTACACAAATCTTGGTACAATGCGTGTGAATGGGATATCTCCTTAAGACTTTGGCTCATTAATGAAAATTTCGACGGTTGTTGCATGATGAGCTGTTAACATTAAAAACCAGTAATTGCATACATAGAAATGCGAACATGGCGGATACGACAATGAGCGATTAAGCATTGTAGATTTATTGAACAGGCCAACGCGACGACCCGTGTTTGAGATGAACAATCAGAAGGGACAATATAACTCTCCGCAGATCTTGGTTTAATGTGTAATAATGGGAGATCTCCTTGAGTGTTTTGGTCATTAATGAGAATGTTGACAGTTACTGCATGATCAGCTGTTAGAATGAAAGGTTTCTGATTGAATACTAAGAAAGAAGTGCGGAGGTCGCGGGGATAGGAAAAAGTAGCTTCAAAATAGGGTTACAAGGTACAATTGTTTGAGGTGAGGGCACGGGGGTAAAATTGTTTGTCTCAGAACTTTTTGAGTGTAATATGTGTAACACCGAAGAGGGTATGATAGGACAGTCCAGAGGGAAATTTGTATATGACTAGTAAGAGCATAACTAATGTATATTAGGAAGGACAAGAAGTTAGTGGGGATGGAAGGCAGCGACAGATACTTTAAAAAAATTGTAAGTCATGGTAGAGTGAAGCTTGCGAGTTCAAGGAGTTCGCGGGGGAATTGTAGATCACAGAAGTTTTGAGTGCACGATGTATATTACGGAACAAGAAGCAACAGAGTTCGAAAGCGCCAACCCGACAACCGCAGCCATAAAATTGGCTAAGTATGGAAAGGAACATCGACCGATTAGATTCGTCATGTGAGGATATAGATGGAGATGAAGATATGTCAGCCCGCCAACGCTGGAATCCGTGATCATAGAAAGGCGACTAAGTATATAGCCAGAAAGCGATAATACATGGGAAGAAGAAAAGGGAAAAAGGGCTACGGAATCCGCGATGGAATTGTAAATTACGGAAATTTTGAGTGCAAGATGTATATCACGGAACAAGAAGCAACAAAGTTAGAATGTGCCAACCCGAAACAGTGACTAAGAATTGGATATTTCATGAACCCGTCAACACGAGGATCCAAAATAGGCTGACAAGGTCTCCCTAGAAGACGTGAGTCCCCAACGGTCAAATTGTATCGTTCAAAACATTTGAATGCATAATATGTAACACGAAAGAGGGGACGATGTCGGAACCCAGTAGTCAATTTGTATATTGCAAAGGGATGGATGCCAACTGTTTTGTACCAGTGTGTGCAGTTGTCACTAGTAAGAGCATAACTAATGTATATCAGGAAGGACAAGAAGTTAGTGGGGATGGAAGACAGTGACAAAAACTTTGAAACATTTGTGAACCGTGGTAGAGTGAAGCTTGTGAGTTCGAGGAGTCCACAGTGGAATTGTAGATCACGAAAGTTTTGAGTGCAAGATGTATATCACGAAATAAGAGGCAGCGGTGTTCGAAAGCGCCAACCCGACAACTGCGACCACAAAATTGACTTAAGTATGGAAAGCAACAACAGTCGGTCAGATTCATCATGTGAGGATATAGATGGAGATAAAGATATGTCAGCCTGCCAATGCTGGAACCTGCGATCATAGAAAGGCAACTAAGTATATAACCAAAAAGTGATAATACATGGGAAGAATAAAAGGGAAAAAGGAATAAGGAGTCTGCGATCGAATTGTAGATCACGAAAATTTTGAGTACAAGATGTATATCACAGAACAAGAAGCAACAGAGTTCGAAAGTGCCAACCCGAAACAATGACTAAGAATTGGATATTTCGTTAACGCGTCAACATGAGGATCCAAAATAGGGTGACAAGGTCTCCCCAAAAGATGTGAGGCCCTGACGGTCAAATTGTATCGCTCAGAACGTTTGAATGCATAATATGTAACACGGAAAAGGGGACGATGTTAGAACCCGGTAGTCAATTTGTATATTGCGGAGCGTTGGATGCCAACTATTTCGTACCAGTGTGTTCAGTTGTCACTAGTAAGAGCATAACTAATGTATATTAGGAAGGATAGGAAGTTAGTGGGGATGGAAGACAACAACAGATACTTTGAAACATTTGTGAACCGTGGTAGAGTGAATCTTGCGAGTTCGAGGAGTCTGCAGTGGAATTGTAGATGATGGAAGTTTTGAGTGCAATATGTATATCACGGAACAAGAAGCAACAGAGTTCGAAAGCGCCAACCTGGAAACCGTGACCATAAAATTGGCTAAGTATGGAAAGGAAAAATGGTCGGTCGGATTCGTCATGTGAGGATATAAATGGAGATGAAGATATGTCATCTCACCAATGCTGGAACCCGCGATCATAGAAAGCGATAATACACGGGAAGAAGAAAAGGGAAAAAGGGCTGAGTGTGCGGTGGAATTGTAGATCATGGAAATTTTGAGTGCAAGATGTATATCACGGAACAAGAACCAACAAAGTTGGAGAACGCCAACCCAAAACAGTGACCAAGAATTGGAAATTTTGTGAACCCATCAACACGAGGATCCAAAGCAGGATGACAAGGTCTCCCTAGAAGACGTGAGGCCCTGATGTTCAAATTGTATCGCTCGGAACATTTGAATGCATAATCTGTGACATGGAAGAGGGGACGATGTCGGAACCCRGTAGTTAATTTGTAAATTGCGGAGGGTCCGATGCCAACTATTTTGTACCAGTGTGTCCARTTGTCACTAGTAAGAKCATAACTAATGTATATTAGGAAGGACAACAAGCTAGTGGGGATGGAAGGCAGTGACAATTACTTTGAAATATTTGTGAGTCRTGGTAGAGTGAATCTTGCAAGTTCGAGGAGTCCACAGTGGAATTGTATATCATGAAAGTTTTGAGTGCACGATGTATAACACGAAACAAGAAGTAGCAGAGTTCGAAAGCGCCAACCCGACAATCGYGGCCATAAAATTGGCTAAGTATGAAAAGGAACAACGGTCGGTCGRATTCATCATGTGAGGATATAGACGAAGATGGAGATATGTCAGCTCACCAATGYTGGAAGCTGCRATCATAGAAAGGCCACCAAGTAAATAACCAGAAAGAGATAATACATGGGAAGAAGGAAAGGGAAAAATGACTAAGGAGTCCACAGTGGAATTGTAGATCATGGAAATTTTGAGTGCAAGATGTATATCACGAAACAAGAAGCAACAGAGTTCGAAAGCGCCAACCCGACAACCGTGGGAATAAAATTGGCTAAGTATGGAAAGGAACAATGGTTGGTCGGATTCGTCATGTGAGGATATAGATGGAGATGAAGATATGTCAGCCCGCCAACACTGGAACCCATGATTATAGAAAGGCGACTAAGTATATAACTATAAAGCGATAATACACGGGAAGAAGACAAGGGAAAAAGGGCTAAGTATCTCACAGAAGAACATCTATTGTTCATTTATTAATGCAAATCCTTTCAAACCCTTGGTGAGTTCTCACTAGTAAATGCATAAATTGCATATCATGGAAGTTCTTTGGGTGCAAGATGTATATGTTGGAATAGGGGACATAAGTGATGGATACTGCAAATCACATAACAAGAAGCAACAGAGTTCGAAAGCGCCAACCTGGAAACCGCGACCATAGAATTGGCCAAGTATGGAAAGGAAAAGTGGTCGGTTAGATTAGTCATGTGAGGATATATACGAAGATGAAGATATGTTAGCCCGCCAACGCTGGAACCCGCGATCATAGAAAGACGACTAAGTAAATAACTAGAAAGCGATAATGCATGGGAAGAAGAAAAGGGAAAAAGGACTAAGGAGTCCACGGTGGAATTGTAGATCACATAATTTTTGAGTGCAAGATGTATATCACGAAACAAGAAGCAACAAAGTTTGAAAGCACCAACTCGACAACCGCTGGCATAAAATTGGCTAAGTATGGAAAGGAACAACGGTCAGTTGGATTCGTCATGTGAGGATATAGATGGAGATGAAGATATGTTAGCCCGCCAACGCTAGAACCCACGATCATAGAAAGACCACTAAGTATATAACTAGAAAGCGATAATACATAGGAAGAAGACAAGGGAAAAAGGGCTAAGTATCTCACATAAGAACATCTACTGTTCACTTATTAATGCAAATCCTTTCGAACCCTTGGTGAGTTCTCACTAGTAAAGGCATAAATTGCAGATCACATAAGTTCTTTTGGTGCAAGATGTATATGACGGAACATGGGACATAGGTGTTGGATACCGCAAACCCGAGACCTGATGATCAGATAATCAGCTAAGTATTGAAAGGGACCGCGGTTGGTCGGGCTCATGGTGTGAAGATATAGATAAAGAGTTTCCAATTTGTGAATCCATGAGGTCGTGATCATATAGCTGTGACTAAATATAGAACCACAAAGGGATAATAGAGGGGGGGAAAAGAGAAAAATTAAGAGTTTTTATACATTCTTGCAGACAAATTGCATATTGCGGAACTTCGGGCATTGTTTGCAGCTCGTGGAAGATTCGAAACATGATTTTGAGGCTGTCAATGTGGTAACCCACAATCGAAAAAGTGTGCAAGTATGGAACACGGAAACGCTGGCCGAGACTTGTTTTCGCTAATACATTTAAATTTGTAATAGCTTTTCCATTACCTGGCAAGATCTTCTTTGCATGTTTCTGGACAAGTTCTGTAGGGATGGTTGGTTGTCGAGACTTTTGCTTATTAATGACGATTTTTACGGTTGTTGCATGATGTTGTTTTAGTATTAAACCTTTGGTGTTGCATATCTAATATTTATTAAGGAACAAGAAGAAACAGAGTTTGAAAGCGCCAACCCGACAACTGCGGCCATAAAATTGGCTAAGTATGAAAAGGAACAGTGGTCGGTCGGATTCGTCATGTGAGGATATAGACAAAGATGGAGATATGTCAGCCCACCAACGCTGGAAGCCGCAATCATAGAAAGGCCACTAAGTAAATAACCAGAAAGAGATAATACACGGGAAGAAGAAAAGGGAAAAATGACTAAGGAGTCCATGGTGGAATTGTAGATCACAAAAATTTTGAGTGCAAGATGTAGATCACAGAACAAGAAGCAACAGATTTCGAAAGCGCCAACACGGCAACCGCGGGCATAAAATTGGCTAAGTATGGAAAGGAACAATTGTCGGTCGGATTCGTCATGTTAGGATATAGATGGAGATGAAGATATGTCAGCCCGCCAACGCTGGAACCTGCGATTATAGAAAGGCGACTAAGTATATAACTAGAAAGCGATAATACACAGGAAGAAGACAAGGGAAAAGGGCTAAGTATCTCACAGAAGAACATCTACTGTTTGTTTATTAATGCAAATCCTTTCGAACCCCTGGTGAGTTCTCACTAGTAAAGGCATAAATTGCATATCACATAAGTTCTTTGGGTGCAAGATGTATATGTCGGAACATGGGACATAAGTGTTGGATACTGCAAACAGGGGACATAAGTGATGGATACCATAAATCACATAACAAGAAGCAGTAGAGTTCGAAAGTGCCAACTTGGCAATCACGACCATAAAATTGGCTAAGTATGGAAAGGAACAACGGTTGATCGGATTCGTCATGTGAGGATATAGACGAAGATGAAGATATGTCAGCCTGCCAACGCTGGAACCCACGATCATAGAAAGGTGACTAAGTAAATAACCAAAAAACGATAATGCACGGGAAGAAGAAAAGGGAAAAAGGACTAAGGAGTCCGCGATGGAATTGTAGATCACAAAAATTTTGAGTGCAAGATGTATATCACGGAACAAGAAGCAACAAAGTTCGAAAGCGCCAACCCGACAACCGCGGGCATAAAATTGGCTAAGTATGGAAATGACCAACGGTCGGTCGGATTCGTCATGTGAGGATATAGATGGAGATGAAGATATGTTATCCCGCCAACGCTGGAACCCGTGATCATAGAAAGACGACTAAGTATATAACTAGAAAGCGATAATACAGAGGAAGAAGACAATGGATAAAGGGCTAAGTATCTCACAGAATAACATCTATTGTTCGCTTATTAATGAAAATCCTTTCGAACCCCTGGTGAGTTCTCACTAGTAAAGGCATAAATTGAAGTTCACATAAGTTCTTTGGGAGCAAGACGTATATGACAGAACATGGGACATAGGTGTTGGATACTGCAAACTCGGGACCCGGTGATCAGATAATTTGCTAAGTATTGAAAGGGACCGCGGTCGGTCGGGCTCATGGTGTGAAGATATAGATAAAGAGTTGCCAATTTGTGAATCCATGAGGTCATGCTCATATAGCTGCGACTAAATATAGAACCAAATAATAAAGGGGGGGGGGAAAGAGAAAAATTAAGAGGTTTTATACATTCCTACAGACAAATTGTATATTGCGGAACTCCGGGCACTGTTTGCAACTCGTGGAAGATTCAAAACACAATTTTGAGGTTGTCAATGTGGGAACCCACAATCAAAAAAGTGTACAAGTATGGAACACATAAATGATGGCCGAGACTTGTTTTCGCTAATATATTGAAATTTGTAATAGCTTTGCCATTACTTGGAAATATCTTCTTTGCATGTTTCTGGACAAGTTCCATAGGGATGGTTGGTTGTCGATACTTTTGCTTATTAATGACGATTTTTACGGTTGTTGCATGATGTCGTTTTAGTATTAAACATTTGGTGTTGCATATCTGGAAAGAAGTACGAGGATGGGCATAATAGAAAACAATGGCTAGGAGTTGGAGTTTTCGTGAACCCGCCAACGGGAGGATCCAAAATAGGGTGACAAGGTTTCCCCAAAAGACGTGAGGCCCCGACGACCAAATTGTATAGCTCAGAACATTTGAATACATAATGTGTAACATGGAAGAGGGGACAATGTCAGAGTCCGATAGTCAATTTGTATATGGCAGAGGAGCAGGTGCCAATTATTTTGTACCAATGTGTCCAGTTGTCACTAGTGAGAGCATAGTTAATGTATATTAGGAAGGACGCGAAGTTGTTGGGGATGGAAGGAAGCGACAAATACTTTGAGCGAAGTTAATGTATATGAGAAACCCACGGTGGAATTATAGATCACATATGTTTTGAGTCCAAGATGTATATCACGGAACAATAAACAACCGAGTTCGTAAGTGCCAACCCGACAACCACGACCATAAAATTGGCTAAGTATGGAAAGGAACAACGGTCGGTTAGATTCACCATGTGAAGATATAGATGGAGATGAAGACATGTCAACCCACCAACCCTGGAACCAACTATCATAAAAAGGTGACTAAGTATATATCCAGAAAGCGATGACGGACGAGAAGAAGAAAAGGCGAGTTTGTATGCGTCAACTCGACAATCGCGACCATAAAATTGACTAAGTATGGAAAGGATCAACGGTCGGTCGGATTCGTCATGTGAGGATATATATGGAGATGAAGATATGTCAGCTTGCCAACCCTGCAACCCGCGATCATAACTAGATGAATAAGTATATAAACAAAAAGCGATAATGGACAGGAAGAAGAAAAGGGGAAAAGGGCTAAGTATCTGACAGTAGAAAATCCATTTTTTCGTTTATTAATGCCAATGTTTTCGAACCCCTGTTGGGTTCTCACTAGTAAAAGCATAAACTGCAGATCACAAAAGTTCTTTGGCTGCAAGATGTATATGATAGAACATGGGACATAGGTGTTGGATACCGCGAACCTGAGACTTGGTGGCCAGATAATTGGCTAAGTATTGGCCAAGAGAAAGTTTTGATATTTATTTCAATAGCATTCATACTAATATATATGAATGGATTATTTTTGTTTCAAATGCAAATCATCTCCCAATTTGCAGGATGTTGTTCGGTTCACAAATTTCGTTGAAACCACAAAAGTTTTAACTGCAAGATGTATATAACGCAACAAGAAGCAACATAGTTCGAAAGCGCCAACCCGACAACCGTGACCATAAAATTGGCTAAGTATGGAAATGAACAATGGTCGGTTGGTTTCATCATGTGAGGATATAGATGGAGATGAAGATATGTCATCTTACCAACCCTAGAACCCACGATCATAGAAAGATGACTAAGTATATAAACATAAAGCGATAACAGACGGGAAGAAGAAAAGGGGAAAAGGGCTAAGTATCTCACAAAAGAAAATCTATTGTTCCTTTATTAATGCCAAGCTTTTCGAACCCCTGGTGAGTTATCACTAGTTAAAGCATAAATTGCAGATCACATAAGTTCTTTGGCTACAAGATGTATATGACAGAACATGGGACATAGTTGTTGGATATCGCAAACCCGGGGCCTGGTGGCTAGAAGGTGAGTTATCACTAGTTAAAGCATAAATTGTAGATCACATAAGTTCAATGGCTGCAAGATGTATATGACGGAGCAGGGGACAAAGTTGTTGAATACCGCAAATCCGGGACCTGGTGGCCAGATAATTGACTAATTTTTGGCTAAGAGGAATTTTTTATATTTATTCCAATAGTACTCATATTAGTATATATGCACAGATATTATTAAATAGAAGAAGTTGTAATATATGCAAGAAATTGAACAGGAACATGGCCTCAACACTTGAGTTGCCTTGTTGTAAGTCATTAATTCATTCTATTTATAGGACCCGAAGAATGAAATCATAACATGTCCTCCAATTTCTTTCTTTAAGTATAGGGTTGACGCCACATAAGTATGGCCTATGACAGATTATTCTTCCATGTAAAATGTAGGCAACGAACATAGTAGCCTTTATTTAAATTGAAGTACTGTGCAACAAAAAGAAAAGCTTGTTGTCCATGTTTAATGACACACAAAAAAGAAGGTAAAAAATAAAATGAAAAGCAATACCAGAGATTGGAAAACACCATAAAAAAAAACCCGCAAATATTATATATTCAAATAAGATGGGTTACAAAATACAGCCAAGATTATTTTCCACAATGATTTCTATTTGGCATGCCACTGACCAATACAAAATATGTACAACGATGAAGCTTGTTGACAATCTTATTGACGATCAAATCCTTTATTCGTAAAAAACAACGAGTTGAATATCAATTTCGGGTCTTGGACTTAATTGGTGTTGCCAACTAGATCTATCCCAGTTTTTTGAATAACTTGTCTCTTCTAGATATTGTCTACTTGCATTGGGTGGTTATTCAACTTTCCATTCTTTGTTAAGTATTAATTTCCCTCTGCCATCGAAAACTTGGGGTTTAAGGTGCTTTCCTTGTAATCTTCATGACCATTGACATCCGAGACAACTTAGAAATGCCATTCAGGCCCAATTCAAAGTCGAGGGAGTCGTTTTATGTGATATCAGTTACGGGACAGAAAAAAAAATCGAGTATGTTGTGACTGCTATTCTCCCTCTATTCGATCATCTGTTTGGTTGGAAAGTCTGCCTGAAGATTTGTATGTTGAACTTCTTTGTTTTATTACAGTAAATTGGAAGGAACGTCCAAGCCAGCTGCAAAAAGTTCTTTGTTGAAGTACATGAATTCTTCCGGCAACACAGGTCTGGCAAGTGTATCAAATGCTGCAGATCACATCATAATATATCTTTTGTCATAGTGGTGGCAGACATGGCAACCCACATAAAGGTCTAGAATGTTCGAAGGTGACGCCAAATATGTGGAGTCTGTAACTACATCCAAAGGACAACGAACAAACTTTGACAAAGAACATGGATTTTTGTCAACTCTGTTACCACACCCAGAAGTAGCTCAACAAACTTTGAAATAGAAACTTTTGTAGTTATAATATGTCATTTTATCCACCCATACAATTTCTGTTACCCGCTTTTGGGTACATTCACGAATGGAGTAATATTTCGCGTCATTTACAAACATCACATACCATTTTGCAAGCCATGGTAAGTGCGACGCCCCCGACGAAGACAAATTCTTGCGTGCTCTGTAGAATTCGATACACTCTCCAAATCTGTGTTGTTGGAAGAAACTATACACTTCAACAAAGAAGTATTTTGCACGTGACCTGAAAATCCATTCCAACTCCCAGCAAGAAAACAAAGAATATCAACAAACAAATCTCCAGGCAGGCTTTTCAACCAACCAAAGCATCGAATACGGGGAGAACACCAATCAGAAGATACTTGTTCTTTTTTCCCCCCTATCTGAGTTTTTGTTGGATAACAAAGTTTTTTTTTGGCTCAAAGCTCACGTCACATAAAACCAGTCTCTCTTCTTTCATTTGGGCCTCAATCACATCTCTAAGTTGTCTTACATGTCCATGACCATGAACATTAGAACGAAGGCACCCTAAAGCCCAACTCTTTGATGATAGAGAGAAATGGCAATAAGTATTTAAAAGCAATGCTAGAGGATGACAGTATGATCTTTCGTAGATTTTGGGTTAATTCGTTTTAATGAAAGACGCTCTCGATATTTTCGCTTATTAATGCCAATATTTTCGAATATGTACGATGAATAGTGACTAATAGCACGTATTAACATTTCCATATTCGAGCAAATTCTCAAATCTGATATTTAACATATGCACAATATTAAAGAGGGACAAGATGTCAAGGCCTCTGTGGGTGACATATTCGTGGATGACATCGAGGTAGTACAATATTGCACTGTTACTATGATGAAGCCTTTAAAAAATTAAAAGAGTCAATATTTTTTTTTTTGCAAATTCAAAATGCAGGCAAAATAAATTACCAGATCCCATAATATTCGCTTGTCTATTCATTTTAATGGGAGATGTCCTCGAAATTTCCGCTTATTAAAGCTAATATTTTCGAACCTGTCTGGTCGGTTGTGAATTTTGAAAGCATAATTAGTGTCTATTGGGAAGCGTGGAAGGTAGTGAGGATGGACGGGATTGACAAATGCTTTTAAATTTTTTTGAACCCGGAAAGGCGTCAACCCGCCAAACTTTGAAAACTTGACTAAGTATGGAAAGGTAGGTCAGATAGACAAACTCATTGTAGGCAGAGGCACAGTTGCGAGTTCGAGGAGTGCGAGGTTGAATTGTAGAGTATGAAAGTTCTGGCTGCAAGATGTATACATCGAACACAAGCTACCATAGTTCGATAACACCTATCCACGAAGTCGTGTTCATAAAATTGGCTAAGTATGAAACCGAATGACGGTCAGACGGAATCATGATGTGAAGATATAGATGGAGATAATGATTTGTCAGTTCGCCACACCGGGAACCCGCGAGCATAGAAACGTGAGAAATTATAGAACCAGAAACGCATAATACAGCGGAAGAACAAAAGGTAAAAAACGAGAAAGTTTACAAGAGGAAAAAAAAGGGAGAGAACAACTATATCGCTCAGACAACAAAACTTACTCTCATAACTATGAAACCATAGTAAGACATAATCCATGGAAAAAGCATCGCCAACTATGAAATATAATTGGAGGCCGACAAACTCTGGTTGAAGGTGTAAGAGATGCAATTTACATCGACTGGAAAATTTTGTATGTTATTTTATCTTAATAGTATTTTATGGGGAGTCAACTGCAAAATAATGTAACAACAGATCCAACTACGGATGCAACACCCCAACATTGCAAACCCTAGGCAAACAAGAGCAAGCAACAAATAACAACCCAGTTAAGAAGCACCAAAAGGCCCAACTGCAGCCGCAGGACCCGAACCCTGCAAAGTCGAATCAAACAACAATAAACAACATCCAACAAACAAAGAAGCAAACATCAACCAGTCCACCAAGAATGTTGCAGTTCCAAT
>ML801000.1:217596-238617 GCA_009831015.1 Picea engelmannii
ATAGCAATGGTCTCTTGTAGATTATCCTTTTTGTGGATCAATGGAGAGCTTCTTGTGAGAATATATTTTGGAGTATTGATGGAGAGCTTCTTGTGAGAGCTTCTTGAGAATTTTTGGTGTGGAACACTTGAGCATATTGAAGATATATAGGTGTATGAGTTAACCAAAGGATATTTAAGCCTAATTTCAGAGGGAAGGTGAAGAAAAGAGGGCCAAAATTCAAGGGAGGATAAATTTTTTTCATGATGCTTTCTAAGGTATGTTATCTACAGGTCATCTCACCATTTTCACAATACTTTTTTTCTATAATGATTCATACCATGCGATTGATATGTCATTGAGGAAACATATCCAAGTATCTGTGGTAAAAAATTAGCTTGTGGGTCATTGTATTTTTGGAGATACACTCTGTGGAAAATAAGGTTTGTGGCTAGTCCTAAAACTAGTCTAAAACAAATGTTTTGGGTAAAAACGTCATAACTTATTCATGACAGATCCAAATTTAGTGAGACCAATTGTGTTGGTTATATTACAGTCTGTAGTATGCTATGTAACAGTTTTAGATCGATTCAACAAATATTCCGTGTGGGGAACTCTCTACAAGGTCGCTCTTTAGAATAAGCCAAAATTTAGCAAGGTATGCCATTTTTGCTATAACTCCTTTTATGAGAGGTTCCAAGTAGTGAAACCTGGATGAATTGCATAAAACACACTGAAGAACATTGTGTATCAGTTTCAGATATTTATTCATTACAGGGACAAAGTTATGATTATTTCAAGTTAAGGTTGTTGACTAATCCAAAACTAGTCATGGTTGAGACAAGCAGTTGATGAGTTGGCACATACATGAGGTGTATAGTTGATGATGTTGGTATATATTGATGAGTCATTTTTGATGATTAGTTGACACATGATTGGTATATACTTGGTATATGGTTGGTTTCACTTGGTTATGGTACATGTTGATTACAGATTGTTTGGTAAAGGTTGGTGCATGGTTGATGCACTTGTTTATGGTACATATTGATATCTGTTTAGTTGGTGTTTATGGTACATATTGATATCTGTTGAGGATTGTTGCCTCATCTCAGTTGGTGCTGAGAGTGTAAGATGAGTCTTGAATTATATATACGGTGCTCTTGTAGAGTTTTACTCTATTCAGTTGTTGCTGAAAAACCCCAAGGATTGTAGTCCATAATAAAAAGAAAATTGTACATACATCCTGTGTTCTTTGTGTTCCTTGTGGTGATGACTTGTTGATGATATATTGTTGATATATGTTGCTGATATGTGTTGACATTTAATTAGTTGTAAATGACAGTAATGAGTAATGAGTTAATTGTGATTGTTAACTAAGGAGGTTTGGGAAAAAGAGCCCAACACTATTCACCCCCCCTCTCTCAGTGTAGTTGGCGTGTCCAACAATGGGTGTTGGTTAAATTGAAGGATGGAGTCACTATGCCTGTAGTAATTTCTTCATTATATTATGGATGAACCTGACCTGGTATAAAACTATGGTCTCATCGCTGATTTGTCTACTTATTATATGTTTTATCATCCCGTCACTGAGTTGCAAGAATGCTTGCAGGCCTCTTTATATTAAAAGGAAGTTTATTTAATGAGACACAACCCATATGGGTTTCTCAAATGCAGTATGCATATGCACTGTGTAGAATGTAATTTTCTCTCTCTCCCAGATAGAAATTACAGATTTTTCCAAGGAAAATAAAAGAACTAAAACATCTCACATGTATAAAAGAAAACAATTATGCAAAATATTCACACTTGAATGAAAATTTACAGAAATTGTCAATAATTGGCCTGTGTATGTGTTCAAAAGTATGTTAAAGAGGCCAATGTGTTCAAAAGTATGCTAAGGAGGCCAAAATGGCATATTCCATTGCAATGAGGATCTAAAAGCAAGAGAAATTTGTTGTGGCTAAGTGGGAATTGGCAGATAGGCTGGAGGGGATGGATGTTTGAACATAGACAAGATGCGTCATCAAAGATCTGATGTGGCCTTCAAAGGGGCAATGAATGGTAAATACCATGTATCTATTAAAAAGAATACCACTCAAATCAATATGAGTCATGTGCAGAAGATCATGACCGATGTTGTATTTTCATATTGTTGTATTTTCGTATTTATGTAGCAATGTGTCTATTTGATGTTGTTATTGCTTTACATGTTTAAAAAATTGAAAAAAATGAGTGTTTTTTGTATTTTTTTGAGGTCTTGCGACATTTTCCGAGATGTTCCGATATTTTCCGTCGATGTCACTAATAAGTTACATTCTGGACCCTTGTCGATATTTTCCCTGAGATAAGATAGACAACATTGGTCAATACCTATCACTGTGAACAATTAGTCATTATTATGGAAACATCTATGATCTTAACCATATAATGTGTTAGATATGAAATTACCATTACTTATAAGTCACTTAGATCAAAGTGCATTACTCTTAATCACAGTACCATTTGCATTACACTTATAGTAATCCCGAAGCTCATGGGTCATGCAGAGTACCATCAATATTATAAGCCTAATCAGTAACTTGTCTATAATCTGTATCATTATTGGAATAATTCTAGCTATGATGTTGGAAGTATTACCATAACCGTATTCTAGTCATATATGTTAGTCATTGTACTCACTTGTTTGAATACGTACCCATTTCATTGCTTTCTCTTAATTCCATATCTATTGCCATTGATATGTCATCGATAAACCTAGCCCCAGTACTAGTTCAAATTGGGTGAATGTATACTATAACCATGTTACTTAATCACACCAGTGGTATTTGATCTACTATTACTGCCCTAATTAACCAAGTTGGAGGATTAGATTCACTAATAAGCCAATGACCAAGTTGAAGAATTAGGATCAAGTGTTTCTTTGCCTACAACCTTATAAACAAACGTCACTCAAAAATAAAGTTCCCAAGAAGCCAAATCCCAAGTTTTGTGGGCTCTATCAGATCATACAACATATTGGTTAGGTTGCCTACAAGTTGTCTCTCCCAGCCCACTCCAAGATTCATCTAGTCTTTCATGTGTCCTTTTTGAAGAAGGTCATGGGATCAAATTGCAAAGTGCATACCAACCTACCAGAACTTGATGAAGAAGGTTCCATTTGGCTCCACCCAAAAGTAGTATTGGATACCAGAGAGCGTCAGTTGCGCCACTACATGATCAAGGAAGTATTTATCTAGTGGAAATATATGCAACCAGAAGATGCCACATGGGAACTAACAACGATTCTACAACAATTTACTCACCTTCAGACTTGAGGACAATGTTTCTTTCGAAGGGGGGGAGGGTATGTTAGGGTCCTAACCTAACCCCCTTAATTAGATACTTTATTAATGTATGAGGCCACCTTCCTTAAACAAGGCCCATTAAATAGTTAGTTAATAGTCACTCATTGTACAACGAGTCATTTTTCTTAATAAGGCCCAAATTATTTAGTCGACCCTCATTATAAGTGGGCACATAGCTAGTTAAGATTATCTATGGATACCTATATATTAAGTAGAATGTTATGTAATGTTTTGTCAAGAATTTTCATTGTAATTGGATCTTTTCTCTAGGAGGTTTCCCCCTTGAAGAGGCAAGTGAACATAGCTCTCTATTTTTTTATTATAAAGAGATATTTCTAAGGGTTTATCTATTTTATCTTGTGTTCTTTGGTTTTGCACTACATTTTATGTGAATACTATGAAGTTTTTGTGTTAAGTACATTACATATATTAGTATCCATTCTTCTAGGTATCTTACCCAGGTGGTTCTCACAGGAGGAAGGGCACATGATACCGATTTATACAGGTATTTGGGACTTCATCACCCATGATATCCTAGTTATAACTGCCTCATTCATACCTTCACTCATCTAAGCATGGACCTTATCCCCCAGTTGTTAGTCATTTGGAAGGCCCTTTTTCCATAGTTTAATCTTGTTTGAGAGCTATTAGTTTCTCTTTTAGACTAGAGTCTTTTTCTTTGATAAGACGAAAAACTTCAATTAAGCTACCTTCATTTTGATTCAAACACACTTGAAACCACTTATTGCAACACATGCGCACATAGTGATTAATTTTTTGGTCATTTTATTTGTTTGATTGATTGCTTTGGATATTTTATCCTTTGATAGACCGATTGCCTTATGGGAGTGGTACTTTACACCTAGGAACCATAGCTCCTCATAGGCTCCAAGGCCTTCATCCCTTGAGTATTCCTAGACATAGTTTATATCCTACTCGACAAATTCATGTTCCTCAACCCAACCCACTTTCGGGTCCAACAAGTTTGGATTCAAGAAGTTCATCTTCCTTGGATTATCAACCCTCATCCCCTCTGAGGCCTTCAGGTTTCTTTGTGCCCAAAACTAGTTCTACTTCGATTAGTTCATCTTCATCCCACCTGAGTATGAGTACCACATTGGCATTTACCATGGTGGGAACTAATTCATACCAATGCACTTTTCCTTACATGGTGGGGTTGAATCTTCCTAATTTGACCAAACTTATTAACGATCCTATTTGGCATGATGCCACTTGACCCACTAGGAGGAAGCCATTCAAAAGACACAACAATATGACCTTACCTATGACTAATCAGGGTATTTATATACTATCATTCCCGATGCCCTTCTCTCTCGCTTAGGTGATTTTTCCGCATCGGGGGCATCACATGCGACTAATTGTGTTATAGGGTATGTGTTACATAGTCATCCATATCCTAACCCCCCTGGGCCTAGTGGGTATGGTACCTCATTTGGTGGGGTTAGTACCTCTTCACTTCAAGCCCCCATAGGGTGTCCCTTGATTTCTTACATTTATCCTAACCCCCAAAAATATCCATCTCATCCTTAATCTCAAGTAGGTTCTAGCACATAATATTCAATCCCCCCCACACACCAACATGTGCATGGCCATATTTGTACTAGTTCCTCTTGTGGTGGGGTAGTCATGAATCCATAATATCCTTTCCCTATCCCTTTGTTAGTAGCTTCAGTTCCTCAAGTGATGGTACCCCAAATTCTTGTTAATGTTGGGAAACCCACACCTCCTCTTCAAGGATAGGTGTATGCTCAATAGAATATTCCCAACCCCTCCAATCAAAATACTGATTAAAAAAAGAAGAATAATGGGAAGGGAAAAAAATGACCAATACCAAAACTAAGGGAATTAAGGGAACCAAAACCAACAGCCTAACAATGATGCTAGGAGAAACCAAAATACCACAAACGAAGGTCAAGGCACTAATCCTCAATGGTTATGTATCATTTTGATGTTCATCAAGGGTTATGTGGCATTGCGATGTACCTTAAGGGTTATGTAGGATTGGAATGTTTCTCAATGGCTACATACAATTCCTCTATCGTGAGTACAAAGAGAATTACCCTCCTTCTCTCGATAATCATTCCATACATTCCCTTAGAGCGTGTGGTGATCCTGGGATGGGTTTTTGATCTGGGTATCGATGATGTATTTGTTGGAGACTTATATAGCACCAAACTTCTTCAAATCCACAACTTCCACTTATATACACAATTTTTATTTGCAGAACCCCGATTGATTCCAATTATGTGGCGTTGCAATCCCCCCCTGCGATTGTGTAAAGTGTAAGGTGGAAAAATTAGAGGATAATTCAAATATACAACAACAACAGTTGGAGAAACTCAGAACTTCCAACACTTAGTTGCAACAACAGTTTCAAGAATGTGAGGAGAATCATGAAAAAGAAATGGCTATTGTTCTCAGCGCAATTAAAAAATAGGCAGCTCAATTCCGCTCTCTTCAAAGACAAGGGTATACCATGCTCCATGAAGCTCCATCTCATCTGAATTTTCCTCCCTCAACGGGCTCAATGGCCTCCTGTGAAGTCATTCAACTACAATGACTTCGGCTAGACTCAACACTAGTGCTAGTGGAAGATTCTCCAACTATGGTAGATATAGAGTTAAAGCTTAATTAAATGTGTCTATATGCAGTGCATATTTTTGTATTTACTCTCTTCATATGTAAAGGTATACACATGGAAACTTAGCAGTAATCTTTTTGCAAACTTTGATAAGTCAATACGCTCTCTGAAAACTGGGATGGTTTTTCCTTTGCTGTAAACATATGAGCATCTTGCAATTTTTTGCTCCATGGTTGTTTTTTCCTTAGCTCAACCACTTTTATAATAAAAATTATAATTGTTCTTGTTAAAAATAATATTATATATATATATATATATATATATATATATTATACAACCTAAGTGGGCCTAATGGTTAAGAACATGTGTTTCCTCCTTAGATGTCACAGGTTCAAATCTATAGGGGGGTAGGGTATGTATACTTCTGTATACTTTAATAGTCAAATCCGTACGTGGAGGGGGTTCCTTATCCCACAAACAAGGGGGTCTCATACACCAATTTGGTGTCTGGCTTGGCCATGATCTTAAACATAGATTATTATAAATAAGTAACACTTAATTTTACATAAATATTTAAATAATAACTTATTAAATGTCCAGTTTTCTAGCAAGTCCTTATGTGACTAAAGTAAGTGTTTTGACTCCTCCTAGCTAGCTCAAGGCTGAAGGTTTCCTAGGCTTCCTATCCTCAATGGTGGCGACAAGATAAAGGGAAGGACTGAGGTGATACCATTGAATTTAGGGAGAGGGATATAGGAACTTGTTGTCCTTTTGTTTTATCTACATCGTTTCTAACAACCTATGGATGATCCCAAGGATTGTGCATGAGGGATTTCGGATAATGACAGACAGGTGGAAAGTGCATAGACCCAACTTTGTCAGATTTAAAGTTTGTGCATGGTTGTACCGACAAGGGTGAAAATGGATGACATATAGGTAGAATTCACTATGTATGAGAAATAAAGAGAGTACATATTCCTCATGGATGAGGATTTCATCCATATAAAAAAATTAAAGTGCGTGATTGATCTGGAGGAGTTGGAGCTGTTGGATATGATTTAGGTTTTTGATCCAAAGATGAGAGATTCAAGGAAAGGCTCGCATTAGAATAGTATGGTTAGGAGGGTCCTAGACGATTCTATGTCTATTGATATTCCCATTTCGAGGCTTAAGCCTTTATCTGGTTCTCCTAAAGATCACGCTCACTTGCCACCATTTCATGAATCTCGACTGTCGTTTGAGTCTAAGGATTTCAGTGGTAGCTATTGTAGATGGTATGAGGATTTGAGTGATTCAATGAAAGTAGTGGAGGCTAATCCAAAGAAGCACAGGTGTTGGAAATTCAAGAAAGAGAGACATAAGATGGTGTGGGAGCGGTCGTTGACATTTGTGACATTCCTAATATTCTTGGGAGAGCGACAGTGGGTCAATTTTGTGAGAAATTTTTTTCCTCAGTGTCTTTATAGTCCTAGGTAGATGAGAATTGGTGCATTTTTATAGGTTATCACCCCAAATTCCATACCTTAGCATGAGGATGGATATGTTTCAAATTCAGGAATAAGGAGGATAAAACAAATATTTTTAATAGGGTCTGGGGATGGGGCCCCTCTTTTTTATTCTTAAAAGAGTGGGAGATTTCCTTTGACCCCACTTGAGACGTGATGGATCCAAATAAAGTCTAGGAAATTATCCTCAACTTGTTGATGGTCTTTTGGGAAGAAGCAATCATGGTGTCAATTGGAAATCAAATTGGAAAATTCATTAGTTGTGAGACCGACTGGAAATCAAAAAATGACAAAATATAGGCTTGGATACAAATAGAAGTGGACACGAGAGACAACCTACTTGATGAAATAAATATAGTGTAGGGGGGTTTCACCTGGAAACAAAGGATCAATTACTGGTGGGTTCCCTTAATATGCTTTGGTTGTCAAATCGTTGAACATTTGCAAGTGTAGTGTAGGAGACCTCCATCATCCTTTCCCCCTTTCTGTAGAATGTGGAAGCAAAAGTCCCAACCAGTGGAGTCTGTCTCCAAATAGTCAAAGACCTCCGCCAATAATTGTGACAGTGGTGTTATTTTATCGGTTAAATCTTCCTCTCCAAATCATCGTCGTGATGAAAATATGGGTAAGCCTTTGATCCAAAAAGGATCTGAAAAGGCCAAAAAATAAAAGTTCTCAAATTCAGACGAAACCAGCGCCATCGCGTAGTTCTCATCACGTTGATTATGGTGGTATATTTGGTTTCAAAAATGGAGTATGTATGGCGAAGATATCGCGTTTTGAAGTTTTCTCCAAACAACAAAAAAATCAAAGGTCAAAGTTAACAGTCAAAGGTCATACTGCTAATGTCAGTAGTACGTCATGTTGATGTCAGCACCAAGACATGCCACGCGGCATGAAGATTTGGCATTTTCAGGACTAAGTTGGTACAGTATGGAATTGACACATGGTTGTACGAACAACACATGGCAGGCTCAGATGAGGACATGTGGTAGTGACAAAGTAGTACAGATGACAGGTTGGAAGACATGTGGCACCTTCTAGCTTGGACATGTGGTAGACATGATGATGTGGTATGCTGACTTGACAACTCGGTTGGAAGTTGATTGGGAAGATGAAGAGGCTCCGACGAATCATGTGGTGACGTGTGGCCCAATCACAGGGTGCCACGTGGCACCCTAGATCGAGCCAAGAAGGGCTAGGTAAAAGCTGTTGCTCCTCCGTAGGATTCGAGCCCTTGACCTCTGGGTTTGGTTACGACCCAAACACCACGCGCTAGCCACATGGGCACATTTTCTCCTTGTTATTTTATGTGGAAATGTTTGGTTTTGTTCCAACCAGGGCACCCTTCCACATGACCATTTCTGCAAACCGAGGGCTAGTTTCCATTTGGCCATGGCGCTTGGCCACATGGGCCCATACGAACATGAGTCCGAGAGAAAGGGGCACGAGCCTAACCATTTATCCCTAGTGATGGCCACATGGTGCACCACATGACCAGGGGTGCGGAAGAATAGGGGATCAAGCCCAATATTTGTGGAAAGTGGGTTTTTAACATTGCAAAAGGGATTTTTTATGATTTCAGGCCTGTTTTATGGGATTTTGCCCATTTTTGGAGGATCTAGAGCCTAGATTAAGGCCAAATATTGGGAGGAAGTTGGGATGTGACCCCCAACTTAAATTATATTTAAACCAAGCCTTTTTTCAAGTTCAGAACAACCAATTTATGCAAAATTTTGTAGAAAAAGCCATTTTTATGCAGGGAAGCTAGAAGAGTAGCTGAGCTTTGGAGGCCATTTCTAGGAGTTCTACTCCACCTTTTTCAGTGTCTTCTGTTGCATCGGGTTCCTGAGACAGAGAAGAACACAATTGATTCAATCAGAGACCTAAATGATGTAATTGTTATTTACATTTTGAGCATTGAAGATTAATAAAGAAGCCTCCCCCATTGAAGATAAAGGCCCAGAGACGTAGGAAGATTTTCCCAACTCCGTTATCAACTTCTGGTGTTATATTATGTTTATGATTTGTTGTGTTTACTTATTTATGTTGGATGCAAATTATTTCCTTAAAAATCTTCTCATTCTTTAAAGTCCTAACTAGTAATTTTTCACATGCAAAATACTTAACCAAAGTCATTTAAAAGATCATTTCGGATCAAGAGGTATCAGAGTAGGTTGACAGTTGGTTGTTTTGGAGTATTCATGATTACTAGGGAAAAGTTAAGGCATGGTCAAGGAGAGATTGTATAAGGATTTCCTAAGATTGGATCAATAAAAAGGACATCTCAAAGTGAGAAGATGACATCTAAAGAAGGAATTTCTCAACAAGACAGAGAATTTCAAAGAAATTTCTTTGCCATGCCGGAGATGGTAAAAGTATTCTATGAATATTACTTGGAACGGAAGAGACATGTTCAAGGGGAATATTCAAATCAAGACAAAAGTCAAGAGGGAGAAGACCCTCCTTCACCTCCTTCATCTCCATCTCCTTCTTCTTCAAGTACAAGTTCAAGTTCTACTTCTACTGTTACTTCTGGAAGAAAACATTCTCATTCCCATTAACATAATCCTGACATACCATTACTTAAACTTGATGTGAAATTTGAGTTTCCCATGTATAATGGAGAATTCAATGTTGAGAAACTTGATAACTGGGTTAGACAGATGGAGGTATATTTCAGTGTGCAACAAATCAATGATGAGACAACCAAGATCAAATTGGCATCTCTTCGTCTTGAAGGCACAACACTCATTTGGTGGCAGAGTAAGTTACAACATGGTACTCAACAAATTGGTAAGGTATTTCCATTATGGAAAGATTTTATTTTTGCACTTAGAAAACTGTTCTATCCATTGGGGTATAAGGAGAAGGCTTTAATTGAATGTCAAAGTCTTAAATTAAGAAAAGGATAATCGGTGCAAGAATACACATATGAATATCGTAAGATGGCTTTGATGTTAAATATTCCATTACATACACAAGAAACTCTTATGAAGTATATAGGAGGTTTTCCTGCTCATATTTGTAATACTGTGTTTATTTTTGGACCTACTAATCTTAATGAGGTTTATGTTCAAGCGACATATGTTGAAGCAGGAAAAACTGGAGTTGGTGTACCAGGGGAATCATCTTCGAAGAAAGAAGGAAAAGGAAAAGGGAAGGTGAAGAAAGAAAACTTAGTCAGAGTAGAGGAAGATAAGCTCTCTTGCAAACATTGCAAGAAAGAAGGGCACAATGATGAGCATTGTTGACAATTGTACCCAGAGAAGAAACCAAAGTGGTTCAAACAAAAGAAAGGGAAGAAAAAAGTTGCAGCAACAACACAACCAACATACTAGGGGTTAGATTTAGGTGATGAGACTAAAATCACAACAGTTGGCTTGTCATGTAAAATTGATGATGGTTATGACTCTAGATGTAAATTTTTTCATGTAAGGGTCATTATGAAACATACCAAGATCGACACTTTGTTAGACAATGGATCTCAAGATAACTTAATTTCAGAAGAAGTGGTTAAGCAATTGGGATTAAAAACTAAGTTACATCACAAACCCTACTCACTAAATTGGATAAGCAAAAATCCCAAATTTACCATAACAAAGAAATATGTCATAAAGTTTGAAATTACATATAAGTTTGTAGATGAGGTAACATGTGATGTGGTATCACTAGAAGCATGTGGAATGGTCTTGGGTATCCCTTATTTATATGATGGCAAAGCAATCTTCTTCAGGGAACATAATCAATATCACTTAACTAAAGAAGAAACAAAATATGTTGTGCATTCTCATCATATCAAAGGGAATCAATCTCTTCTAATAATGGAACAATTAAAGAATATAACTTATGTAATCAATACACCTATGATTGTACCAATTGATCTTAAGAAAGAAAGAAAAAAGGTCGTAGCATGTAGATCTAGCCATACTTTGCTTCAAGATGAATTTTTGTCGTGCAGACCTGTAAAGAAGAACATACATGTTGGTTCATTCTCAGTCATGTTTCTGATGTTGTGATCGTTACTAATGTTTTCTACATGGATAGTAGTGAATTCAGAAGGATGTGAACAAATGAAGATGACTAACAATATGTGTTTAGTTATCATGGCTGTATTGCAATTGATTATGATGCAACAGGTGTAGAGGAAAGATTTGATAGACAAAGGACAAGTGGGGAGGCCTATCTCGCACTTGATGTCTGGTTAATATCCTTTTGGAGGACCAAAAGGTCTCGGTGGGGAGGTGCGATCCAAAATGGATTTGAAAAGGCCAAAAATTGAATTTATCAGATTTAGACGAAACCAACACCATCACGTAGTGCTCGTCGCGATGATTTTGGTTGTATATTTGGTTTCAAAAATGGAGTCCTTATGGTGAATATATCACGCTTTGAAGTTTTCTCCAAACAATAAAAAAGTCAAATGTCAAATTCAACAGTCAAAGGTCGTACTGCTGATGTCAGTAGTATGTCATGCTGACATCAACATGACACGTGGCAACACCAGGACGTTCCATGTGGCATGCAGATTTGGCATTTTCAGGGCCGAGTTGGCACTGTACGTAATTGACACGTGGTTGTATGGATGACACATGGCAGGCTCAGATGAGGACATGTGGTAGTGATAGGTAGTATGGATGACATGCCGACAGACATGTGGCACCTTCCAGCTCATACATGTGGCAGACAGGCTAACATGGTATGCTGACTCAGAAGCTCGGTTAGCAGTTGACTGGGCAGATGAAGGGGCTCCGAGGAATCATGTGGTGACACGTGGCCCAATCACAAGGCACCATGTGGCACACTAGATCGGGCCAAGAAGGGTCAGGTAAAAGTTGTTTCCCTTCTGCAAGATTCGAGCCCTTGACCTCCAGGTTTGGTAACAACCCAAATGCCAAGCACTAGCCATGGGGGTGCATTTTATCCTTGTTAGTTTATGTGGCAATTGTTGGTTTTGTCCCGACCAGGGTGCCCTTCCACATGACCATTGCCGTGAACCGAGGGCTGGGTGCCATTTGGCCCTGATGCCTGGCCACATGGGCCCATACGACCAGGAGTCCGAGAGAAAGGGGCACAATACTAACTATTTATCCCTAGCACTAGCCACATGGCGTGCCACGTGAATAGGGGCTCGAGCCCAATATTTTTGGAAAGTGGGTTTTTAACATTACAAAAGGGATTTTTTTAATGATTTCAGGCTTGTTTTATGGGATTTTGCCCATTTTTGGTTGATCTTGAGCCCATATTGAGGCCAAATCTTGGGAGGAAGTTGGGATGTGAACCCTAACTCAGATTCTATTTAAAACAAGCCTTTTTGAAAGTTCAGAACAACCAATTTATGCAAAATTTTGTAGAAGAAGCCATTTTTATGCAGGGAAGCTAGAAGAGTAGCTAAGCTTTGGAGGCCATTTATGGGAGTTCTACTCCACCTTTTTCAGTGTTGTTTGTTGCATCAGGTTCCTAAGACATCACATAACACAACTGAGTCAATCTAAGACCTAAATGATGTAATTTTGATGTACATTTTGAGCATTGAATATTAATAAAGAAGCCTCCCCCATTGAAGACAAAGGCCCATAGACGTAGGTAGATTTGATGAACTCTGTTATCAATTTCTGGTGTTATATTGTGTTTATGGTTTTCTATGTTTAATTCTTTATGTTGGCTACAAATTATTTCTTTAAACATCTTCTCATTCTTTAAAGTCTTAACTAGTAAATTTTCACATGCAAAATACTTAACCAAAGTCATTTAAAAGATCATTTCAGATCAACCTTTTTCATCCAATTCTCCTTTTTCTGCTCCAAAATATCCTATTTATCTAATGGTTTGGGAGTCTCTCGATCCTTTCAGTTCAGTCTTAAAGGAAATCCCCCCCCCCCAATTTGTTCCCCGGTTTGATGGGGGTGCAAAACCTTTTGAGGGTATTGTCCAGTCAATCGTCAAGTCGGTCCTTCCCTTTCCTATCCTTTTTTCCATTCCCCTTTGTCAAATGCATTCCCTTCCCCCTATTCCTACCCCTCTAAGGTCTCGGATGCTTCCATGGGTTCCAAGTCTTCCTATAAATCGGATTTCATGTTACATTCTAGGGTTAAAAAAGTTGTTGAGGTTTTATTTTTAGGTGGGTTGGAAATGGAGAAGACTGTTTCAGGTCACGCATGTTGTAATTCATTGGATTCTTTAGCTCAATTACATGTAATGAATGAAATAAGAAGCGGTAAACAATCAATCACTATTCGGGCCCTTAGAGTGGGGAAATCCCTAACAATGGTCACAAATGATTATGTTGCATTTCAATGCGCATAGGGTTGGGGGAAGGTCCAAAATCAATGCCCTCAAAAGGATTTTCCATGTCGATAGGTTGGATGTCATTGTAATCCAAGAAACTATGTGTAGTGGTGATAAAGCTATATAATCTTTCACAAATTGGTTAAAAGACCGGTCCTTTAGCATAATCGACTCGATGGGGATCTTTGGAGGTTTTCTCTCTGCTTGGAGCCCCAGGTTCAAAGCCCTATTCTCCTCCTCTGGAATTTTTGTTGATGTGTTGTACAACATTTTAAATTACCCCTTTAGAATAATCAATATCTATAGTCCATATGCATACATGGCAAGTTTTTGGAACAAAGTGAGCAACTTTGGTGTTCTAAACACTCAAAATATCATTTTAAGTGGGGACCTAAATTTTACTGTCTTTAAAGGAGGTTTGGAGTGTTCAACCTCGTCAAGACCCTCAAGAATCCTTTTTTCACATTAGATAGAGAAATATCACCTCATAGATTTGGCTCCTCAAAAATTTCTCAAACTTGTCCTAACGACTGAAAATGATCTTCCTTGGTGGTTAATCATCTTGATAGATTCCTAATCTTTGAGGATATGATGACCACCCCCGGTCTTTCAAATCAAGGGTTCTGATAGGGGGAATATCTGATCATACAATAATTATATTGGAGAAGAAAGCCTAAGTAGGTTGATAAAACAATCTCAAAGGAATGGGGATTTAAAAGGGATCAAAATAACTCCCTCATAAATCCTTTCTCATTTACTATTTGTTGATGATGTGATTATATTTTGTGCAGGTTTTGTACAAGATTTTCTATCCCTGAAAGCGATTCTAGATATTTTTTACGTTGTGAATAGAATGAAAATAAATATAAACAAAAACAATGTATATACAAGCATAATTCGAGAAGAGATCTTAGCTCAGTTGGATGAGATCCTTCCATATGTGCCCAATGATGTCGAGGATGGTTTCAAATACCTTGGTTTTGAGCTTAAACCTAACTCTTACTCTTTTGATGACTGGATCTAGCTAGTTAAAAAAATATAGGCAAGACTCATGTTGTATTCTCAGGGATGGCTCTGAAGAGGTGGTAGATTAGTTATTTTCAAGTTTTTGTTAAGCAATATTCTTGTATACTGGGCTACAATTGCAAAAATTCCAATTGGAATCCTCACAAAAATAAGGAAATTGTTCTTCAATTTTATATGGTCAGGGGGAAAAGATTCAGGTGGCATTCCTTGGGAAAATGGTCTCATCTAGCAATGCCAAAGGAGCTTGGAGGTCGAGGCATAAAAAATGTAGTTTGTTTCTAAAAATAGCTTGATGCAAAAATATTCTGGAGACTAATCCACAAAAATATGCTTTGGGAAGGGTGTTGACATCTAAGTATTTTGCTCGGAAGTATTTTGTGGAATGGTTTAGATATCAAAAGAAAGATGGGAATAATAATTCTATTGGTTGGAGAGCAATGGTTGAGGATTCCTCATTGGTAAGTGAATGGATGATTTGACAAGTGGGTAATGGAAAGATCATTCAAATTCGTGAGGACCTGTGGGTGAACTCGGTTCCAGGTTTTAAAATTTCAAGGGAATTGATAGATGATCTACATGATCAAGGTATTTACTATTTATGGGATGCCAGAATGGATTGCAGAGACTATATAAGAAGAAGCAATTATAAGTCAACTATCATGTTGGAGCTTTAAAGGAATCAAGTAGAGGAATGGAACATGCTCATTGATCTTCTAAATTCAAATTTTAATCAACTTCGGGAAGAGGAAGATGATTCCATTTTTTTGTCAAGCAACGAGAAAACTGGAACCTACACAATCAAGTTGGGTTAGTTATATTAAGCAAAGGTTACTTTTTAGGGGGAGAGAAAGTGGCAATGGTATTATGTGTGGAGGACCCATGTTCCTTTAGAAGCGAAGATCATGTTATGGTTGGCTATTGAAAACAATATGCTAACACGAGACAATGGGACAAAAAGAGGATGGACAGGTCCAAGTAGATGTGCTTTGTGCAAGGTTTATTTGGAATTTGTGCAACATATCTTTATTTCATGTCATTACACCCATCGGATTATGTGAGAGGTTTAAAATATTGTTAATATTCATGGGCCAACACTGAATGGTAATATCCTCGAATGGATTAAATCCTAGAAAGAGGATCCATGCACAAAATAGTTTCTCTCCCTTCCCTTTTTTATGATTTATTTTTTGTGGTGGGCATGCCGTGTATGCATATTTCAGGACGTGTTTATTTCATTGAAAACTATAGCTACTCTGGTTGTCAAATTATCTCAAGAATTTAGGTGTGAGGTCAAAGTTCCAAAACAAAAGGTGTTCACCATGCCTTCCATAGATAAAATAATGACACAAGACTACTTTGACGGTGTCAGTCAAGGGCACCCTCTGGGCTGCGGGGCTGGTGCTATTCTTTATATGTATGAAACTCATTATTTCAAAATCCTTTACTCCTCGGGTAGAGGAACAAATATGAAAGTGGAGGTTTCAACATTGCGGGATTTGTTGTTCATGGTCACATCCTTAAACTATGCAAAGTTCAAATCTTAGGAGACTCCAAGGCTGTGGTTGAGTGGGTTAATGGTTACAATCAGATGCAAGTGATGAGACTGAAGACGTTGATGCCCTAGATCCATTCTTTCTTTTCTTCTCTGGAATAGTTCTCAATCAATAATATTCCTAGGGAACTAAACTCCTTGGCCGATGAAATTTTTAAGGAAGCGCTTTAGCTGGACGTGGGAGATTTCATTTCTCAGGAGTATTTTGAAGGGCAGTTTTATGAGGAAGTGAATTTCCATCTGTAATATTGTTTCTAAAAACTCAATGGGCTCTCTAATGCTCAATCGGTGAAAATATATTTTTGAAATGTTTTGAAAAATAAATGAATTATGTATGTATGAAAGGAAGGTGGAATATGAGGGAATAGATAGCAAATTGATAAGAAATGAAGAGTTCCAAAAGAAACTGCAAAACACACACACACACACACACACACACACACACACACACACACATATTATGAATATAAAGTTTTTTCTTTCTTGGGAAAAAAGGTGTTTTGACTCCTTATCTCTTTATCCCAATGTGTGTGAATGTGGTAGTGCCCTCCACCTTATGTGTGTTTCTTTTCCCCATTTATTATAAAATAATATAATAAATAAATATATTTTTAAAATTAAATATGTTTAAAAATATGAGATAATTTTAAGATCAATAGCGGAATCAAAAAATAGTTGGGCACATACTCGCATGACACGTGGTCATGTTATCCAACTGCTACCACTATAAAATCCAGGTGTCATATGCATGCCCCTTCCGCAGGTACGGGTAAATCGGGTGGATTTGAACTCAAAACCTCATCAAACATATCACTTCATATCACAACACTTGCCAATTGAGCTGCCCCCCAGGGGCTGTATATATTTTAATATTAAAAATTAAATTTTGAATCTTTTCAATCACCCTATACCATAATATTAAATCGGGAGAAATCCATCTTAAACTTGGATTTATCAAATTTCTTAATTTGTAAATTTCTTTATCATTTAAAAGAATTAACACAGGGAACTAAATGATAAAAAAATTTACACCTTAAGAAATTTGATCCTTAATAGTTCCGGGTTTAAAATGGACCTATGTTGGTTTAAGTTTTTAGATGCTGTCACGTACATATGTAGTTATTTAATTTTATTTGTTGTTGTCACATAACATTACGTGATAACATTTCCCCCATACTCTAGTTATTATTTCTTTTATTTTTTA
The DNA here is from genome assembly GCA_009831015.1 of Picea engelmannii. Taxonomy (NCBI): domain Eukaryota; kingdom Viridiplantae; phylum Streptophyta; class Pinopsida; order Pinales; family Pinaceae; genus Picea; species Picea engelmannii. Next base: position 235,097 of record ML801000.1, read on the forward strand.
ATGTAATGTTAAGTGACAACTTCTCCCCCATACTGGGTTGTAGATCACCTCGATACTCTCGATGCAAAAATACATAGCTTATTATGATTAGAAACATGGCCATCAAATATGTACTGAGACACGAGTGTTAAAAAAAATTAATATGATTGCATCGATAGTAGTGAGGTGCTCTATAACCCACTATGGGGGAGATGTTGAGGTGTTGTATGATACACTTAATCAATAAAAAAATAAGCTTAATTAATAATAATAAGAATGAAATAATAAATAAAGTAGACTTAATTAAAAAACAACAATAATAAAAAATAAAAAATAAAATGAAAAGAAATAATAAAAAAAATTACACCTTAAGAAATTGGATCGCTCTAGGTGCTTAATAGATCTGGGATTAACATGGATCTACACTATTGCTAGAAAAACAATATCATGGAGCAATAAAATAAAACAAATGTGGAAATAAAAAATAGAAGATGCATAATACAATAGAGACACACATATATGTGTGGTTCACCTAGTGTGGGCTACATCCACAAGAGAAATTGTCAGGTCCTTACTATTTATTATCCAACAAAAATGAAGGGATACAACTTACATCACACCCATTGTAACTTCCTATTCTTTCTCTCATAGTCTCCTATCTCGTAATACAATACTTTCTATCACCCTCAACCTCAATACAATTCCCTCATACATAAAAGAGGGTTGCCTTATAGGGAAAAAAATCCTTAACATAACTTCTACTGTCAAATCTACAACCTTATAATGAACGGTCCAAATTGACGACAAAATTAAAATATTTTATAAGGAAAATTTTCCCAAAATTTTGCTTTGGGGTCATTGCCCCCAAATCCCTCGCCGGGGGGGGGTCTCCCTTAATTTTCGCCGCCCCCACTAGACTCCTTGACGAAAATAGTGGGGGGAAAGATCCCCCACACCCCCCTGTCAGGAAATGAGATCCAAACATGACTGAAACAAACCTCTGAATCTGGAAGATAATCAGGCTCCACAACCAACAACTATATCTCATATTATATATACTAGTGTATAAAGTTATCAGTGCGTAATGATTAGGGTAGCTTAATTAATGTCAACCTTATTCTTATTGTATATTGGATATGTTAAAGAGAGAAAACCGTCATGTAAAGAGTTTAAATTCCACTAAAATGTTTAATTTTATATTTGATTTTTTATATTTTGACATTAAAAAAAATGTATTCATTATAAAACTTTTTAAATATGCATTTTTTTTAAAAGTAGTTATAATTTATATATTTAAAAAAATAAATTGTATGGTATTTATATATAATTTATTTTTTAAATAAATTATATTTAAAACAAAATTGTATCTTAATTTCTAAAGTTTTCGGATAAGTGTATAAATTATATTTGAAATTTATTTTCAAACTAATTAACTCTTTTTTTAAAATTGACTAATAATTTAAAATATATTTTGGAACTTATTTTAATGCAACTACTACACAAGTTTTTGTGCTAGTGCATAATCATGCTAGTTATTGTTTTTGTTAGTGCATAATCATGCTAGTTATTGTTTGTGAATCATTCAATACTCATTGGCTTAATGCATTATTATGTAAAATTATTTAATGGTGAAGCATTTAATATTGAATATAGGTTTTTGGACAGATATAAACCTTTTTTTTAGTTTTCTTGTTACATAATTTAATGGTGAAGCATTTAATATTGAATATAGATTTTTGGACAGATATAACCCCTTTTTTTTTAGTTTTCTTGTTATATCTCAACACTATAGATTTGATCCATTTCATATTCAATCCATTATTCTCAACAAACGACACATGCAACAGTAAAATTTTATTTTGGGTTTTTATGTAAATTTATTAAGAACAAATGTAATACTTAGAAGTCACGTGAGGCACGAATTTTCTTTTGATTTGAAGAAAGGAAAGTAAGAATGCAAAATATTGAATTGAATAAATATATTTTACAAGATTTTTTCTCAGTAAAAAATTTCTCAATATATTAGAATATATGGTGTTTTCAATTACATGTACAGAGACAAAATAATCATCCAAAAATATAAACCACACCGAAAGGTGATCCTTCAAAAAGGAGGGAAACAATCATCTCTACAAGAGCTTAAGGACCATGTCCAAAATAAAGAGCTTCCACATCATACAAGATAACATCCTATGAGTACTACACAAAATTTTACTGCAATAATTTACTATGGTATACACAGTCTTAAAAAAGTAAAAACTGTCTCCAAAAATATAGAAGTAAGTTAGGCATTAATAGAAATGTAAATAGTGTGAGGGGCCCTCATGTACTTCAATCCATTTGTTGTATTTGATCTTCCCTTCAGGAGTCTGGAGTGCTTTTTTAGTGAGGGCATCTGCCTCCACATTATGTTATCTAAATATATGTTCAAACCTGATGGTACTGAAGGATTTGATTAAATCCATGATCATGTCCTTCCAACCCATTAGAGAGGTAACATTTAAATTTCCCCTGCAATTCAACCACTCAATTACAATTTTTGAATCTCCAAAAACTTGTAGCTAATCAAGACCTAGCCGGAATGCCAAAGTTAAGGTTACCCAAACACTTAGAAGTTCAGCCCTTGAATTTGTACCAGGGCCACAATTAAAAATCCACTTGAAACTTGTGTCTTCTGAGATTTTTATAACACCTCCTGCCCCACTCAAATTCCCATTTTCTTGATCTGCACCATCAAACCATCCCATAGTAGGTAGAGTAATGACATGAGTATTTAAGATCTTAAAGCCCTTCCCTTTCCGAGACCCCACACGGTGCCACACCATCAGAGGTTTCTAACATTCCCATAGTTTTAAGAACCACCGTCTGAATGGAAGGATTACAATTTTCAAAGATTTTTTTGTTTCTTTCCATCCAAATGAACCAATAGGCCAAGGAGGGAAAGGTACTAAAGTTCCACTCTTTCTTAGTCCAACTAGCATAACAATCTGATAATGTGTCACCTTCCCATGACGATCTTATATGAAGAGCAGAGTATAACTTCTGCCACACCTGTAGACTAAAGGAGCACTTGACAAACAGGTGCAAGACAAACTCAGAGTCCCTAGAGCATAACAGACAGAGGCTTGGTCCTTCCCAACCTTTTTTGATAAGGTTATCCCAAGTTAGAATTTTGTTCTCCACTACAAGCCAAGTGAAAAGTTTGATTTTTAAAGCAATATTCCAAGACCATAAAAACTACCTCCAACCAACAAACCGTTGCTACCAATTTTTTTTTTTGTAAAGCATTGTAAACGTTTTTAACAAATAGTAATCCCGAGTTGTCTCCACTAGTCCATATTAGATAGTCTTCTCTTTGCTGGAGTTGAACTGTTAAGTACCAAATACTGAATACAAAATCACCACAATAGATATACAAGAACAATATGCAAAATCTTTTTTATTACCATCAAACCCTTGAGGTAGGGCAACACCATACAATGGATCCTATTATGGAAGGGATCCTCTCCTGTTCACTTGCCTCTTCGAGGGGGCATCCTCCT
>ML801000.1:257063-271884 GCA_009831015.1 Picea engelmannii
TCCCAGGTCACCAAAAGACCCCAAAAATTTCCAACCAAGCTAAGAACACATGCTAACCAAGCAGGTCATAAAGAATTCATGAAAGATCTAACCTTCTATTCATCCACGAAATTTTCTTGTAGGAAAATAATATCAGGATTAGTCTTATTTATAATTCCATGCATAGAGGCAAATTTTAGGGGGGGGGGCTACCTCTTTGATGTTTAAGGTGAGCAAGATCATGATTTTTCCCTGGATAGGGCTTTCATGCCTCTAAGCACCCCATTATCAGAGATATTGGAAAACATTAAATCTAGAGTAGTGGGTATAGTAACTGCTTTTTTGCGTGCACTCCTGGTTTTAATAGGGTAAATATCATATCCCAATCCCCTCAACCAAGCATAATCCTTTCTAGTACCCTCCCCAGTCCATTCAAGCAAACCAATATCTCCACTTTTCCCAAATTTGCTAACTACAAACCTCCCTTGGTAAGTAGGAATAGGAGTAGTAGACAAGGTCTCTCTGTAATAAGGGACCGGTGACTCCAGAACAACACCTATGGAGATTTCTCCTAGATTGGGCTCCCTAAATCTTGGTAAAAAAGAACTATCCTCCACAGGCTCACTTGAAATACCCTTTTCTCCCCGAAGTTCTGCATTCACATCAGAAGTAATACCAGATAGTAAACGACTATCCCCCATAGGCTCACTTGAAATACCCTTTTCTCCCCGAAAATACATATTCACAACATAAGTAGTACCAAATAGTAAACAACTATCCCCCACAGGATTTACCAGAGGTTTCACAAACATAGAAGGTGTAATGGGTTGTCCCCCTCCCAACCCAGATTAGGTAAGTTACCCGTCAAAGTGATAAATCCCTCTCGGTCCGATATATTACCATTTGAGAATAATTGCATATTTCCCTCTTCCAGTGTAATGGAAGAATCCAAATAATCACATTCCCAAGTAGACAACGAGTAGTAAAGAGAAGGGTAGATAATTTTAAACTTACCTGTGACAGAATATCCAGGCACATTCAGAGGAATTTCCTCCACTCCTGAGTTGTAAAAGCCATTATCAAATGAGTCCACCTATGGAGAGACTTCACAAGTCAAATTTCTGAGCAAGGAGGCTTCAAACTCCTCCTCCTCCACTAAACCCTGACAGACGCTTCTCAGGTTACCAGTCTGTCAATAAATAGAACACCTGAAAGGAATTCATAAGTAGTTTAGTCTTTGGCTTAGATTATGATCCCTCTAGTCTATCTCTAAATTATCCAGTGAGCCAGAATGTATATCAATCTCTATTAGTACCTTACCCATACACTTTTCAAGAGCCTTTAAGGAATGTTCATTGACTTTGATAAACTGACCAAGCTCATTTCCTATAGCTTCCAGAGCTTTTGCATTCCATAATTGTAAAGGAAGCCCAGATAACAACACCCACATATGGAAAAACTGAAAATAATCACTTGCACGATCAAAACTAACCCTCCAAATCTTAATCATCAAAATACTACCGTTGACAACCCAAAGTTTATCCAAAATTAACATAGTACCTTCTGGTTTTTTAAACCGAAACCCGAAACATCCCCTCCGCAAATACATAATTTTAGGAGTGTACCCCAACAAGGGGGCCCAGGTAGCCGATACCCAAAATGGTAATGAAATTTTGCAAAGAGAACGATATGAAAGACCACCCATCAATGCACATAGTTACATATTACAAGTTTACTCTAAACCGATATCCGCACCCATGACCATTCTTCGTTTGGACTGGTTTGAGTTCCATGATTTTGTACGCTTGCCTTTACCACCCTGTGCCCTGTGGTCATAACCTCCCAGAGTTTTACAACTTGACATCTTCACTATGGCACCTTGTCCACCTACTGTGTTCTCTGTAAAAGGTCGTAGACTATTAGAACAAAAACCAAGTGTAGGCTCTATAGAAAATGGAACATACTTGTCTCTAATTGTCAGAATATTCTTTGAATGCAGGTCCATAGTTGCCAGCTTCAATTTATTACATCCCGTACCTACACTGAGCTCATATGTTGAGGAAAATAAACCAAAATTGTTTCATATTTCCTCGTCAGCCGCACCAATAAGTGTGATGAAATCAACTTCCATCCAGAATCTTCTCCCACCTCACCTTTGTTCTACTGCCTCCTTCACTCACTACATCAAAAAAGCACAACCCGCAAGGTAATGCATAGCAGTAAAGACCTCATATCTCGGGATTAAACCTGTCTAATCTCTGACAGATAGGACTTGTAGTAACTAACACTTAAGAAGCTCTAAATAAAACAATGACCTCCACTAAAATGGTTGTGCATCTACCTAAAATACACCTCGTCATCTTAACAAATCATCTGCTTAAGATAGTAACATCTATAAATGCCATCGATGTATCCGAGAAACCACTGAGACCCCCATCTGCCATTACTGGATAGTTGCAGGTCTTTCTGCATCCGCCATGTAGGCCTAATCCTGGAAGATATTTGTCTTTTATAACCCTGTACAAGATATCATCCTTCATCAACACTCGCTACAGAGAGTTTGCTGCCAATGCTCTCAATTTATCATTTGAATCTACACGCATTGCAATGGAGCATGGTTATTTCCACTTTAAAAGGTAAATAAAGTACATAGGAGAAAGCAAAGAAATAAACAATATGAAAAGATTATGGAGCATGGTTATTGCCACTTTAAAAGGTAAAGAAAATACATAGGAGAAAGCAAAGAAATAAACAATATGAAAATATTGTTAGTCTAATAATTTCAAAGTTTATTTATATAGATATTTTTCTATAACAATAATAAATAAATTTATTTTTAAAAGATATGTATTTCGTAGGAAATAAATTGTCCATATCACATCCTTTTCATAGTGATTATTGGTTAAAGACACATGGCATGTTGAAATAAAGTTATAGAGGTTATATATACACTATACCTCTAACCTATTATGTAATTTTATTTTTCTGATTAATAAAATTGTGTGTCTAAAGATATTTGGTGAATGTTAACATGGTATCAAAGCCACATAAATGAGTTGGCCATGGTGATGAAAAAACTATGGTGTTGAGAAGACCACGATATTGAATCATTGAAGAGGACCCCAAAGGAAAAGACATAACTTATTCATCAAACAAAGGAATGTATTGAAGGAGGTATTTCTTTTATTTGTTAAAATCAGGAAAGTATTTGTAATTCTGAAATATTAATTTAGGACATTATTTACAGTCGAGTATAGATCGATTGTAACATACTCTAGATTTTCAATCCATTGAAAATCTCAAGATTTTTTTCAAAAACATATTTGTAGATCTAAAAGAAAATCTATAGATCTATTTTTATCTATTGCAAATCTACAATATTTTTTATAGATCTCAAAGGAAATGTGTTTTTAAAGGGGCTCTCCAATGTAAAATTTCCTAGATCTTCTGTAGTTATTGATGAAATGTTTTTACACATTGAAAATGAAATTGATGCCTGCAATGCATGGAAAATATTTAAGAAATTTTTTTATGCTCAACCTAAATCAAAATAGGTTGATATCCATATAAATCTCCTTAAACAAAGATTGGGCCAAGGGGGAGATGTTTTGAAGTACATCTCTCATTTAAAAAATATTAGACAAGAAATATTAAAATGTAGATTTAAGGATGTGGAAGAAAGTTTTATGAACTCAATATTGATCAATGGTTTTCCACCCTCTTATAGACAAGAAATATTAAAATGTAGATTTAAGGATGTGGAAGAAAGTCTTATGAACTCAATATTTGATCAATGGTTTTCCACCTTCTTATATACATTTTTTGGAAACTTTACAAATCACTAGTAAATTGGAGAATGAAACTTTTGATTCCCTTAGTGACTTGTTGGTCCAACATGACAATAATTTTGGTAAAAACAAGAACTTAGGTGAATATTTTCTCTTTACAAACTCAAGAAAAGGATAAATCTCAAGAGGAAGAGGCACATATAATGAAAGTACAACAAGAAGAGGAACATACAATGAAAGTTCTATAGGAAGAGGAAGATTGAATAATTCAACAAATCAAGAGCATGGTTTTGGTTGTGGTATAAGACAAGGAAGAGGAAGACATAACCAAATCAACAATATTTTAGGAGATCTCTGGATTCTCCTAACAACAATAATCAACTAGGAATAAGTGAATATATGACTCAAATAAAGTGTAAAATATGTCTTTTCATTGGGCATGTGTTAGAAGAGTGTACGATGCAAAATGAAAATTTTCCCAAGACTAAGCAAATTTTCAACTCTAAACAATATTCTAATTCTTATGCTTCAACTTTAGCTTAGTATGTTGATAATCAAGAGGATGATTTTGAATATGCATAGACAATTAATGAGGAAATAAACTTTGTAGATTCCATTGCCACTAATAAGATGATAAGAAATGATTATGAAGATGAATGGATACTAGATACAAGGGATACTCAACATATGTGCTAAAAAATATTATTTTTGACATATCATGATATTGAACTTAATCCAATTTATTCGGTAGATGACACAACCCATACTCCTCAAGGAAAAGACTCGGCACATTTCTCTCTTCCAGGAATTGGTGAAGTATCACTTTCCAATTTTTGGTATGTTCTGACCTTTAAAAATAATTTGTTGTTCTTGGTGCTCATTAGAGAAGGGCTTCATCAAAATCTTATGGAAGATGTCTTCATCAAAATCAATTCAGTCAAACACAATTTAAAAACAATAATGAAAGGGTTTCAATATGGAAAACTTTTGAGGCTACAAGGCATATTCATTCCTTACAAACAAGATTTTACAACATCAATGGATTTATCCCCTAGCTCCTTAAGATTATGGCATTACATATTTTTACATTTAAACTTTGAAATCTTAAGCAAACTTAAAACAAAATAGATGGTTAAATGGTTTCCTACTTTCAAAAAGGAAACTTTTAAGTGTGAAGCATGTATCATTGGAAAACAAAAGAGGGATCATTTTCTCACAAGTACATGGTTAGCAAATAGATGTTTGCAATGTATACATAGTGACATTTTGGTCCTATGGAATCTTCTCTTGGTTGATGAAAATACTTCATTCTTTTCGTTGATGATTTTACAATGATGACTTGGGTATATTTTTTGAAGTATAAATCGAAAGCCTTTGAAAAGTTCATACATTTTCAACGCTTAGTTGAAAATGTCACCAAGGAAAAAAAATTCACATTGAAAAAGAATAATGGGGGATAATTCACTTCAAATTCAATGATTATTGTAGGAAAAATGGAATAAAAAGGAAGTTGAAAAATTGTTATATTCCACAATGGAATAGGGTCATAGAAAGAATGAATAGAACTCTAATGGGAATGCGAAGATCTATGTTACATTTCAAGGGGTTAAACACAGAATATTGGGTAGAAGTAGTTCATACAATTGTATATATAAGAAATTGATCACCTACATCAAAATTAGGCGGAATCACTCCATATGAATCTTGGTATGGTACTACACCTTTAGTTAGTTAATCATCTTCAAGTATTTTACTCCATTTTCTATGCCTTAGTTCCTAAAGAAAAAAAGAAGAAGACTAAGTTGGAAAATCATAGTATGAAATGCATGCTTATTGGATATTCAAATAAAAGAAAGGATATCAGTTGCTATCTCGTAGGAAATTCATTATCAGTCGAAATGTTTTCTTTGATAAAATGAAAAGTAAAATTGTAGAAGAGATTTATAATCTCCTTAGTCACTTAAAGAAAAAGGTAATTCAGGATAAAACAATTCATCAAAGAAAACCAAAGTGGATTAAAAAAGACTTAGCCCCCAACATCAATGTTTAGGAGATATATAACTCTTCTTTAGATGATGATTCTTCTACAACACAAGTCAAATCAAATGTAGAAACTTCACCATAGGCAAAAACATTAGACCAAAATGGTTCATGCAACTAATCAAAGATGTTCACCTAGATGAACAAAAGAAAACATGAACTAGAAGTTCCACTCCATCTCAATCAAATTTTTCCTTAATAATTCATGCTTTCATTGAACCAACCACTTTTGCAGAATTGATGAAACATAAAGAATGACAACAAGCCATGGTAGATGAATATGATTCGGTCATTGCAAATGGAACATGGGAACTTGTTGATTGTCCAATAGATCTTAAATCCATTGGCTTCAAATGGGAGTACTAAATCAAGTATAAGTCAAATGGTGAAGTTGATAAGTATAAAACAAGACTTGTGACAAAGGGTTTTTGTTATAAACAAGGCATAGACTATAAACAAACATTTGCACTAACAACAAAGTGGAATACAATCATAATGGTAATTAATTTGGTGTACGACATGGTTGGACATTTCACCAAATGGGTGTTAAAAGTGCCTTTCTTAATGGTGACTTGAAAGAAGAAGTCTACATGACTCAACCCCCGGTTTTGAAGTTGAAGGACAAGAGAAAAAAAGTTTGCAAATTAATCAAAGCTTTATTTGGCTTGAAACAAGCACCTAGAGCATGGTATGCCAAAATACATGAATACCTTAGAAAAGTTGGTTTTTATCGCAATGAATCTAATGATACTTTATATTTCAAGATGCAAGGTCAAACCTTGGTAGTCATTATTCTTTATATTGGTGACTTAATCATTATGGGGAATCATGAAGTTTGCATCAAACAAGTAAAAGAAGAACTTCAAAAAGATTCAAAATGATTGACTTGGGCCATTTTGATGCTATCTTGGAGTGGAAGTTTCTCAATAATCTCATTAAATCTTCCTTAATCAAACCAAGTATGCAACAAAATTCTTAAATAATTTTGACATGGAGGATTGTAAACCCTCTCTTTAACCTATGGAGCAAAACCTAAATTTTTCAAAATTTGAAAGGGGGGGAATTGATGAACAACGCTAGTTAGATAAAATTGATTGGAAGCCTCTTTATTATTATTATTATTATGTCTGGAGGAATCGACAACTAGTTGGGCACGTACTCGCGTTACACGTGGTTGTGTTATCCAAATGCTATCACTATAATCTCCAGGTGTGCCCGTGATTCCCCATACGCGACACACAAGATAAGTCAGGGGGAGTTGAACTCGAAACCTCATGGAATTTCACATCATGGCACTTGCCAATTGAGTTTCCCCCTCGGGGAAAATTCTATTTATTTTAATTTGGAGGACATGGGGGTGGGCTTTGATCCACTTATGTGTGCACGGGTCATGATATTATTTTAATATAATATCTTTGGGTGCAACCACACGTTCGACCACTATCTCAAGGTGCCGCCATGGCTCCAGGTTAGGCCCTCACGGGAATTGAACCTTTCCCAACGGTGAAAAATTCCTTGCTTTTCACCATTGGATCCAACCCCTTTGGGCGATTGGAAGCCTCATTTACTTGACACATACTCATACATATTTTTCATATGTAGTGAAAATTATTTTTGGATTCATGTAGGACCTAGAGAAAGTCAGTAGAATGCAACAAAAAGAGACATAAGGTACATTCGAGGTACAAAGGATTTTGGACTTCTCTACAAGAAGAATGACAATGTTACAATTATTGGATATTCATATGCAAATTTTGTAGGTGATATTGACGATAGAACATCAAATTCAAGTTATTTAATGAATATGGGTTCAACAACAATATCTTGGAGTTGTAAAAAGTAGGCTATAGTGGCAAACTCTTCAATAGAAGCATAATACACCTCAATTTGGGATGCAACATGTGAAATTGTTTGGCTACGCAGAATTTTGTAGGATTTTGGTGCTATTCAGAAAACGCTAACTACTTTATTGATGGATAGTTAATCACCATTAAATATGGATAAGGATCCAATATTTAGTTGTAAGACCAAATCATGTCAATACCAAGTACCACTTCATCAGAACACTCATCAACAATGACACCATCAAGCCACAATGATATCTATCTGAAGATCAAACTTTATATATTTTCACCAAAACACTAAGGTAAAATAAAATTCATTAAGTTCATAGATGAACTTGGCATTTGTAAAAATAAAATTCTTGATTAAAAGGAGGAATGTCAGCCTAATAATCCTAAAGTTTATTTAGATAGGTATTTCCTAAGAGATAGATTGTCCTTGTCACATCTTTGATAAACTTGGCATTTGTAAAAATAAACTTTTTGATTAAAGGGAGGAATGCCAACCTAATAATCTTGAAGTTATTTAGATAAGTATTTCCTAAGAGATAGATTGTCCTTGTCACATCCTTGTCATATTGATTATCCTAGCATAGTTGGTGAATGACACAACATATTGAGATAAGACTATAAGGATTATATATACAATACGCATTTTACTTATTATGCATTTTTTTTTTCTAATTAATAAAATTGTGTATCTAAGGATATTTGATGAATGTTAACAAAGACTTGAACACTAAAATCTCTAATCTAAAAAAAAACGGTGATTCCAAAGATTTTACAAAATCTAAAACAATTCTTACTTATGACAATGATAAAATAATATTAACAAGCAGATAAGCCATGTAGTGGTTAGTCCATGCCTAAGATTGGACAATATTGCACGTGGTGTTCAACTAGGCTAGTTGCTCGATCTACATCTGCTTGCAAAATTGTACCTCTTGGAAATAAACGTCCAAATCCGTCCTGTGGAAGGTCTTGAAAATCATGGTGTTGTACCTCTTGGAAATCAACGTCCAAATCCGTCCTGTGGAAGGTCTTGAAAATCATGGTGGAATGCCAATGACTGGACTTTCCTATTGGATATTAAGAAATATTAATACAAATGAGAAATTATTAGTCTTGCATTTCAAATTCATCTTCTCATGAGACTAAGCTATTTTTTTTTATCGGATGAACACACGTCGATGACCACACGTCTATTGTAAAATGCTAATTCTTCATTAAAATGAGGAGTGGTGGGTTGGTTCCACATTGGGTTATTTTTAAGAAATAGACAAATGAATCTTTATCTCAGCGTTTTTGACCTACAAAGGTATACATACCCTACCTTCTCTGGATTTGAATTAGTAATCTTTTAGGAGGAAACACACGTTCTTAACAATTAGGCCTACTCAAACCTAATATTACTAAACATATATATTACTCAATGTATATGTCACTAAACATATATGTTACTCAGATCAAATACCTCCTTCAATACCCACATATGTGCATGGTCAGTATTTGATCTGCATTCATTTATTTTATACATTTATTTCATAATATTTTGGCATGATGAGGAACACAATCCTATGAAACTCCTCAAAATTCACAAAACCATTGTTGTCTGTGTTTGCAACATATGTCATGCCCTCCATTTCCTCTCTGCTCAGGTCCTTCCCTAGGCTGAATTGGTTACCAGCGAAAGAGTGTTGGAGCTCCAAGAAACCGACTTTGTCCAATACATTTAAAGCCTTCTTCACCTTCTATGATTATTCCACACGATTTTCATTATTTCAGTGAACCTTTTCTATTTCTGCTACTATAACTGGTGATATTGAATTGAACAATCCACCGGTCGTTTTAAATTCATTAGCAAAATTAGGTGTAATAGTCTAAAAAATACCATCAAGCATTAATGAGAAGAAAAAAATTCCATAAGGAAACAAGATCCTTTGAATGGCCAAATAATTTTCAATTTACGAATAGGAATAAGGTAGTTGGGCAATGGACACTAGCTCTAGTCTTCAGAATGCTCCCCAACCTTTCCACAAGAATAAGGTCACTATAGACATCTACTAACAACCTTCACTAGATGGGAGGGATTTTCGATGCTGCTTCAGTGCAAGTTTTTCTTCAAAATTCCTGATTGCTTCCAAAGTATTTGTTTAAGATGTGAGTTGTAAAACATGCTTAGTTTGTTCAACTCTGGCAGTCATTTCCTATGCTCCGCATTCACCTCTGACACCAATTTCTTCAATCAATGGCATGTCAAGATGTCAGTGCCACAACACAACGACGTCAACCTCAGTAGAGACTAGGCAGTTTATATTTAATATTGTTGTTTTTTTTGCACAACAATGAATGGTCACTTAAATGCGATTTAATATGGTGGTTTAATATGATTGTTTGTTTTTGCAGAGTAATGAATACTAATTTAAATGTGATTAAATGAAATAGAATCGTAGCAATTTATTAGGTTTTATAACTATGTATTTAAAAAAAAAATTGAATCAGACAAATAGTTAAAATAAAATAACTCACACTAGGGCCAATTAAGTCCCATCAATCCCGATGGACTGTTCACTAATTTATTTTTAAGAAATTAAAACATTTGACAATTTTTTAAGTTTTTCAAATAAATAAGTTTAAGTTTTTCAAATAAATACGTTTAATATAGTTATATACAAAAATTTGGATCCAAAGTTTTGAAAAAATTGCCTAATTAATACAAAGTTAAGGGGCAATTAAGTAAGTCCCATTAATTCATGGACCAATTAAGTCTATGCATTATGGACTTATTGATTCAGGCAAGGGGCAATTAAGTTTTTTAAGTTTTTCAAATAAATAAGTTTAAGTTTTTCAAATAAATACGTTTAATATAGTTATATACAAAAATTTGGATCCAAAGTTTTGAAAAAATTGCTTAATTAATACAAAGTCAAGGGGCAATTAAGTCAAGTCCCATTAATCCATGGACCAATTAAGTCTATGCATTATGGACTTATTGATTGAGGCAAGGGGCAATTAAGTTTTTTAAGTTTTTCAAATAAATAAGTTTAAGTTTTTCAAATAAATACGTTTAATATAGTTATATACAAAAATTTGAATCCAAAGTTTTGAAAAAATTGCCTAACTAATACAAAGTCAAGGAGCAATTAAGTCAAGTCCCATTAATTCATGGACCAATTAAGTCTATGCATTACGGACTTATTGATTCAGGTAAGGGGCAATTAAGTTTTTTAAGTTTTTCAAATAAATAAGTTTAAGTTTTTCAAATAAATACGTTTAATATAGTTATATACAAAAATTTGGATTCAAAGTTTTGAAAAAATTGCCTAACTAATACAAAGTCAAGGGGCAATTAAGTCAAGTCCCATTAATTCATGGACCAATTAAGTCTTATGCATTATGGACTTATTGATTCAGGCAAGGGACAATTAAGTTTTTTAAATTTTTCAAATAAATAAATTTAAGTTTTTCAAATAAATATGTTTAATATAGTTATATACAATCCAAAGTTTTGAAAAAATTTCCTAACTAATACAAAGTCAAGGAGCAGTTAAGTCAAGTCCCATTAATTCATGGACCAATTAAGTCTATGCATTATGGACTTATTGATTCAGGCAAGTGGCAATTAAGTCAAGTCCCATCAATTCATGGACCAATTAAGTCTACGCATGTTGGACTCATTGATTCAGATATTTAGCATGAAATTGGGCATTGTTGGAGTGGGATTTGCAGAATCTACATCATTCCTAATGTGCACACATGCCACAACTACATCGTTGTAGCTATACATATAAATCTTATTGGCAGTGTGTATAATAAAGGCTACGATAAGAGGCTATGATAACACAATATTATTGTTTATTTCTCGATACCAAATATTGTAGGATCAAAGTTTGACCATTCCATTCAAAGCATGTATTTCATTTACTTTACTAAATGGAGCTATTAATAATGTTAATGTTATTCATGTTACAAATATGTAATATTAAATGTTAAAAATATAAATGTGAATCTTAATATTTTATAATGGAAAGATGAATAATGTTAAAAAATGATTTTTAATGTCTATTATGAAAATAAATATAAATGAATAAAAACTTGGATTTACTATAATTTATTTTAAATAATTTTTTTCAATTTATAAAATGACTGTATATAGGAAATTTAATCAGGTCATGATTATGATTATATATAGGTAATTTGATCATAGAGCACACAAATTCAACCAAACCATAAATATAGGATAATGTCTCATCATAATTTTTCAAGGTAAAGCATACATTTTAGATTAAACCCATAAATATAGGACTATGTTTTGTAATATTTTAGATATAAAAAATATGCAAAATATAAATAAAATGCTATAAATGGCAGATGAACAACAATATAATCAGAATAACACTACAATAATACTGAAATGATAACAGACTAACACCAGAAATAACACTTCGATTACTGAGAGCAATGTTCACAAGCCTCTTCAAGGGGGCAACCTCTAGTCGAGCAGAGCTCTATTACAATAATATCCAAGCTAGGGTTCCCATAAGTTCAACTCCTATTTATACTAAATATGTCTATCAATAGAATGATCTAGAGGAAGATCCTTCTAGAAGCATAAGCTTCTATTAAGTCTTCTTACATTCAACGTATTCTACTTTATTGCAAGGCCTTATTAATATTGACCTTTATTACATCGGAATACATTGTTCTACCTATGTGAGGGGTTAGGTCCCTAACATGTCCCCCCCCCTTAAAAACAACCTTGTCCTCAAGGCTTGAGATGTGGAAATTGCTGCAGAATGGTAGCTGGTTCCCAAGTGGCATTTGTTGGAGTTGTATCTTTCCACTGGACTAACACTTCCTTGATGGTTCGTTGACGTAGGGGACGCTCACGATGGTCCAAAAATACTTATGGATGTAACCAAATAGAACCTTCTTCGTCCAACTCGGAAAGGTTAGTTTGAGTTTGGAATTTAGTTCCAATCACCTTCTTCAAGCATGAAACATGAAAAACAAAATGTAGCTTAGAATGATTGGGCAAAGCTAACTGATAGGCCACCTATCCCACATGCTTGAGAACTGTATAAGGACCATAAAATTTGGGCGCCAACTTCTGAAAATGGTCGGCCTTGAGGGAAGTTTGCTTGTAAGGTTGCAGTCGAAGAAACAACTGATCCCCTTCTGCAAAATGACGTTCATAGTGACCTTATTCTACTTGTTACTTCATGCGATTCTGGGCCATGACCAAATTCTCTTTGAGGGTACAGAGAATAGCCTCTCGAACTGTAATCGTTTGGTCAACCACCTGGACCTTCGAGACACCTGGTAAATATGAGAGAAATGACAGTGGCTTTTGTCCATATACCGCTTCAAAAGGAGTCATGCGAGTAGCTGTATGGTATGAAGTGTTATACCACCATTAAGCCAGGGGTAACCATTGAGCCCACTGATTTTTCTTTTTTGATGCAAAACACCTCAAATATGTTTCCAAACACTTGTTGACAACTTCAGTTTGACCATCCGTCTGGGGATGATAAGCTGTGCTGAGATGCAATTGGGTGCCTTGTATATTGAATAGTTCTTGCCAAAAATTGCTGGTGAAAGTTGGGTTGCAATCAGAAACAATAGAATGCGGCATGCCATGAATCTTGAAGACCTGATCCATGAAAAGTTGAGCCACTGTGGATGCTGTAAATGGGTGTTGAAGAGCACAAAAATGAGCATACTTGGAAAGGCGATCAACTACCACCATGATGACTGATTTATTGCCCGATTTAGGTAAGCCTCTAATAAAATCCATAGAGATATCCCTCCAAATAGCGGGTGGAATCAGAAGCGATTGTAGTGTGCCAGGAGATTTGACTGTTTCGCCCTTGTTGCGTTGACACACATCACATTCGACAACAAAATTACAAATGTCTTGTTTCATACCATCCCAGAAAAAAGAACATTTGACCCTATCATAGGTTTTGGTACACCCGGAGTGCCTAGTTGTGGGTGTAGCATGAAGCTCAGAAAGCACCATGGATTTAAGTTTTGACTGTTTACTTAAATACAAATGGCCTTTATATCAAAGCTCATCATGGAGCCAAGAGTACCTTGGGGAAACTGGAGAATTGGACTGCAGTTGTTGTATTGGAAGCGAACTTTTGGGATCATGTCGCCATTCCTGGCGAACGACTTGGAGCCAATCTGGTACAATGAAGGAGAGAGAAAAAAGGGAGCCTTCATCTTCATATTTTTGGGAAAGTGCATCCGCCACCACATTGTCTTTGCCTTTCTTGTAAATGATATCATAATCATATCCAAAGAGCTTAGTCACCCATTTTTGTTGCTCTGGGGAGGAAATGCGTTGTTCCAGAAAATGCTTGAGGCTTTGATGATCTGTCTTAATTTGGAAGCATTGCCCCAACAGATAAGGATGCCACAAATCAATGACATGCAGAATAGCCAACATTTCCTTTTCATAGATTGATTTGCCCAAATTTCGTTCAGACAATTGTTTGCTGGTAAATGCCAAAGGCCGACCCTCTTGCATAATGACAACGCCAATACCTTTCCCTGAAGCATCACATTCCAGGACACAGGTCTTTGTGAAATCAGGAAGGGCCAGGACTAGAGTGGTACACATGGCCATCTTCAAGGTTTGAAAATCCTGAGCAACTGTTGGAGTCCAAGTGAAAGAATTCTTTTTAAGGAGTGAGGTGAGAGGTGCCACAATCTTTCCATAATTCTTAACAAACTTGCGATAATAACCTGTTAAGCCCAGAAATCCTCCCAATATTTTGAGAGTCTTTGGGTGAGGCTAGTCTTGCATAGCTTCAATATTTTTAGGATCCACCCTGATGCCGTTCTTGCCAACAAGATGACCCAAGTGTTGGATCATGTTGTCATTGATGCCAATGGTTTGATTATTTGGGAGATTGTTGGATCATATGTCATTGATGTAAATGATTTGGTTTGATTGATGTCAAGTAATTGATTGATATGATGCCCTTGATAAGAATTATATATGTCCAAGTGGAAACCAATTGATGCAAAGATGAATCATTAGTGTCTTATCATGGTTGATAAGGTGCACAAATGGATGAACTCCAAAGTAGTCCCCTTATGGTGAAAGCCCTCACGAGAAGACGCTTTACGGATTGGGTTATCCTAGAAGAAACGTTGGAGGAC
>ML801000.1:298649-327491 GCA_009831015.1 Picea engelmannii
GTTTCCCTTTGGAAATCATGGGAAGAATGCCACATGATTTACAACAAGATGCTCCTGAGGTCAGATCTGAATCATTGTATGATTCCAATGAGATATGCTACAAATTCTTGTGATAACAGTGTACACAATTATATATATAATATAATGAGTAATTTTCGGTTGGAAAAGATTCAAATGATAAACAATACATTTTTCCTAAAATAGACGAGTATAAATACAAGGTAGTAAACATATGGTGTTGAAAAGATTAAATAATTATGCTTAGAGGTGTCCCCCTTAGTGGAATATGGGTTCCAGATTGTATGATCAATGACATGTGTGGCGAGGATTTAATGAACAAGCATATTAATCATCATGTTTTTTTAATAAAAGGTTGCAATTATGCCAGGTTAAGTGATTTGCATTTAATAAATTAATTATATGACAAGGGTTTAAGCTTAGATTACTATGCTTTTACATTCCCAATTGCAAAATCTATTACCATTAAACCGACACTTCTTAGAATGCATTTTCATTATTGTTTCGTAGAGGTACACATTATCAATGTATCTTTTCTAAAATCTTCACTTGTTCAATAATTTTAACAGTCCTTGGTTTTAATTATTATTGTAAATGTTATTAAGTGGCTTTTTGAAAAAGTTCTCAGAGTGGCTTTTATTATTATTGTAAATTCTATGTTTGCCAAGTCTTGTAATATATATATATATATATAAATTCTTGTAAATTCTATGTTTGCCAAGTCTTATAAAATATAAGGAGGGCGAGAACTAGTTTTTTTGAAAACCTACAACAGGTTCTAGCTAAAATGGTGGATTCCTTCCTCTCCAAACTGGCTTAGTCTTTAGCGGGGCTCTACTTATTCCTGTGGGATTTTACTGGCAAGGACATGGTTGTTATTAAGTGTCTTAAATGTGTCTTAAATGATTTCCTATGGGAGGGTTGTGTTTATACGATCTTGTCTTTTAGGTCAGGTACTCTTAGCGGTTTCTTTGATACCGAGAGTTGCACCTCTACCTAATGATGAAGGATAAGATGTCCCTCAGCTTGTGGAGCCCTTAGTGGAGTTTAGGTGGTAGCTAATTGTCGTTGTTGGGAGCTTCCATGACAAAATTTGTTGTCAATGAACTTATGAGTGCAGATGACGAGGAGGCCTAGAGGAAGGAAGGCTTATTTAATCTTCCTGTAGAGGTACCATCTAATTTGCTTCTTCCAACCTCAAAACTTATTGCCTCAACGCATACGCCTATTTTTTATTTGACTAGGAAGGGGGTGAACTTGGCTTACCCTTCTTCGAATGTTTTTGCTAA
This sequence comes from Picea engelmannii, assembly GCA_009831015.1. NCBI lineage: Eukaryota > Viridiplantae > Streptophyta > Pinopsida > Pinales > Pinaceae > Picea > Picea engelmannii. The sequence continues at coordinate 299,957 of ML801000.1, forward strand.
CACTATTGTTGTGATTTCTAAACCGAGAGTGGAATATTACCAAGGTAGTAGGAAGGTCATTAGTGGATGTTACCAGTCTCGGAGTGATAGACCTTCCTTTGTAGCGAAGTCTGCTCCTCGAAGGAAGACTGGTGCAAAAACTTGGATCCCCAACCGCTCTAGACGCAAGATGGTTTTGGGGTATGACTTAGGTTTAGAGGAGGTGGTAAGTCTGGCACTAAACACATTGGTGGGTCGCTTGTCTTACCGCTCTCGGTGTAATACGCCTATTACAGAGTGGGTTAGAAGGTTATGGGTTTCGTTGTTGGGGTATGATCCGAAGGTATTTTATCTCTCGAGAGATTGGTTTGGATTTAAGTTTTCTTCATCGGAGGAATCTTCAAAAATTATGGATAAACTATGGATTTTTTATGAGGGGAGCTTGATGCTCAAGCGTTGGAGGTTTAGTTTCGACCCTTTAAATGAATATTTTCAATACAGACACCTATGGGTCCTACTCCCTTGATTACCTTTAAATATTTGGAACGAGAAAGCGATGACCACAATTGGTAATGCACTAGGTCGATTCATTAAATTTAATGAACTGGCATTGAGTGCTCCTGAAAGAAGGATGGGGAATATCCTCGTTGCAGTGGATATTCATTATGGTCTTTTGGAGACTATTAACATTCAATGGTGTGATCACACTATCTGCCAAAAGTTGGATTACATGGGTTTACCATTTCGGTGTACTTTATGTCGTAAAACAAGCCACTTGAGAAGCGACTGACAGGGTTTTTAGGAGGAGGAGGAATCGAAAAAATATCGACTTAGAAAGGATTATTGTTGTGATTCACCGGGTGTTGACTCTTTCACTCAAGCCACTGCCAGTACTGTTTTTGTGGATCCTCCAAGTCTAGCAACTTCGGATACGGTCACAGGTAAGTTAAAATCACTTTTCCATTCTTTTTATTTTACACTTTCGGCCTGGGAAAGGGATTCCTTGGACACCAACACTCCCTTGGTGTCTAGTATAGCACCTCCATAGCCTCCTCCCCCAACGAAGTTTAGAGAAGGTTCCACCTCCTGTGAGACTATTCCCCAGATTTTTGTGAGGGAAAAGTCAGACTGTAGTCTGGAGTTGGTGAACCCTTCCCCATTAGAGGTAAGAATAAATTATATCTCTCCTTCTAGCATCTCGTCTCCTTCTGGGGGTTTTTGGATTGTGGTTGTTGAACATTTTCTGGGGACTAGGGATGGGACCAATGAGGAGGATATGGATTGTTTCCTACTGTCGAGTTACAGAGAGTAGGAGCCTGGCGAGTGCTCCCTGGGGGAGACTTTGGAGTCGATAATTTCGCTGCATAGAGAGGTTGACACTCTGCTCTCGATTCCCACCTTTCAAAGGAGAAATATTATTAAGACCAATGTTCTTGGACACTCAGGGCAGTTAAAAAAGTATGGGGATGATCTGGGATCTGACTTCTCCTGGTCAAAGGGTCTGGGTTTTGAGACCTCCCCCATTAAAACGCGGAGTGCGTGTAAGAAAGCTATTGGTTCACTTCTTATTACACTTTCCCTTTCTACTTCTCTTACTGACAACGGGGTGCTTAGAGGCATGAAAGCCCTTGCTAGGGCTAAACCATGATTTAACTTTCACTAAATCTCAAAGGGGTGGGGGGCACCCTAAAAGCGGCCTCCATGCGCAAATTATTGCGTAAGACAAATCCTGACATTATTTTCTTACATGAAACACTTGTGGATGAACAGAAAGCAAGGTTGTTTATGTTATCCTTTTGCCCTGATTGATTATCTTGTGTGATTAGTTCTGTTGGAAATTATGGTGGTTTATTGGTAACGTGGGATCCAAATAAGCTAGTTTTGGATCCTTTTCTCTACTGTGGAGGTATTCTTATGTCCGGTTTATATTTGGAGAATAAAAAGTAGATTAATCTACTCAATGTTTATGGGCCTTGTAGCGAGAGGAAATATTTTTGGGAGCAGGTGGCCTCTAAAGTTTTGTTGGCTTCTAATAATTTGATTGTTGTGGGGGATTTAAATCTCACCACTAGAGAGGATGAGGTCTGGGGAGCTTCGGCACATCTGGACAAATTGGTTGGTTTCTTTAAAGACTTGTTCCAGGAAAATAACATGTCTTGGTCCCAACTTTGAGAAATGGCAGAGCAGGGGCTGACTGTATTGCAAAAAGGTTGGATCGTATTTTGGCATCCGAGAATTTTTTAAGTCAAGTGGGTCGTTTCAGATTATGTGTGGAGTACCCATATATCTCAGATCATGCTCCAGTGGTTGCTCAATTTGAATTTCAGCAGTTTCCCTCAGCCTACCCTTTTAAAATAAATTCATCCTGGTTGATGGAGACTGAGTTTATTGAAATTGTTAAAGAGGTTTGGTTGGATCAAGATTTTATGGTGGAATATGATATTCAACTTAGATTTATGTGGAAGCTAAAAGTGCTAAAACTCAGTACAAAATCTTGGGCTCGACTCGAAAGAAGTGATAAACTCTTCAGATTAGAAATGTTGGAGGAGGAGCTACGTGCAACACTCTCATCGATTTCGAGGGATGGTAGGGATTCGATACCTGGCCATCACATTAAAATTTTGGAGGAAGAACGTAATTCTTTATTTCTCCTTGATGAAGATCTCTAGAGACAGAGGACCAGAGCAACCTGGCTGAAAAGCGATGATCAGAATACAAGGTTTTTTCATAATTTTTCTAGTGCTAGAAGGAATAAAAAACATATTTGGTAGATTCTGGATGAGGATGGTCAATATCACAGGGGGCAAGTGTCTCTTAAAAGAGAAACAAAAAGACATTTCAAAGGCTTGTTTGAACACGACGATCCTCCTTCCCCTGTGTATCAAGCTTATATTACCAGTCTCTTTCCTCGTTTTGTAAATGAGGAGGATAACTATCTCTTTGATCATCCTTGCTCAAAGTCGGAGATTTGGGAGGTCTTAAAACACTTTTCCAAATATAAAAGTCCAAGACCTGATGGTTGGATGGTTGAATTTTTTACCCAATTCTTCGAATTGCTTGGTAATTATCTGTTGGAGCTTGTGGAGGATTCTAGGATCAGAGGAAAGGTCCAAATCTCACTGAACTCCAATTTTCTGGTGTTGATTCCAAATGAAAATAATCCTACGACTTTTGGATACTACAAACCCATCAAAATTTTCAATTTAGGTTACAAACTGATAGCAAAGGTGATAGAAAACAAAATAAAGCCTATCCTCTCCAGGTCATTGTCGAGTGAACAACTTGGTTTCTTAAAAGGCAGGCAGATGTTGGACGTTATAGGGATGGTGCAAGAATGTCTACATAGGACAAAAATGAAAAATCTTAAGGCTCTAATATTAAAGCTTGACTTAAAGAAATCTTATCACTGTGTACACAGGGACTTCCTAAGATTGATTCTGATATAAACGGGTTTCATTTTGTCCTCTATAAATTAGATCATGAGTTGTGTTGTCAGTTGTTCTTTCGCTGTACTTATAAATGGAGAGGCCTCTTCTTTCTTTCAGAGTGATCGTGGTCTAAGACAATGTTTTTCATTGTCTCCTTTACTATTCATTTTTGTTATGGAAAGTTTTATCATGTTGCTGAAAAAAGGCCAGAATGAGGGAAGTTTGACGGGGGTGAAGGTATCCAGGATTGTCAAATTTCTCCATCTGTTTTTTGTGGAAGACATCCTCATCATGACAAAGGCCTCTCTAGAGGAGTGGTTGGAGATAAATACTCTTCTGAATCTGTTATGTTGTGCGTCGGGATTGAAAGTAAATCTATGCAAATCTACTTTTCATCATTTGGGTATTCAAGGGGAGTTATTGGACAAGTTTAGAAAAGCCTTTACCTTTAACTTTGTTGATCTGTATGAAGGCTTTAGATACTTGGGATACTTTTTAAAAGCTGAGAAACTAAAGTTTGATGACTGGAGATGGATCCTATCAAAACTCGAATATAGGATTGGAAACTGGTGTAATAGGTGGTTATGATTCCCTCGGGGACCATTACATTCTTGTAAAATTGATGTTGGAATCTCAATCTGTATATTGGATGGCTCTTGTGGCGGTCCCTAATTCTGTGCTAAACAAATTCCGTCAATTGATCTATGATTTCCTATGGTAGGGAGGTATCTCGGCTCACCATTTCCATCTCTGCAGCTGGGGGGTGATTGTAAAACCAAAATCTTTCGATGGTTGGGGTCTTAGAAATATTTTCCATTTTAACCGAGCGCTGACTGCAAACTCTTTGTGGCGTGTTTTGACAAAGGAAGGTATTTGGCATAGGGTGATAAAGGATAAATACCTACCCTATATTTATATCTCAACCTGGCTCAGATCGACCTTGACAGTATATCCATTGGCCTTGCAGACCTGGAAAAACCTACTAAATTCTCTTCCTCTTCTCACACATTGGTTAAGTTGGAATCCTAGAAATGGGCACTCAGTTTTAATTGGTCAGGACAAGATTCTGGGTATCGAAAACTCTTCACTTCTCTCACAGGATCTTTTATTGACTCTAAAAATTAAGAATATCAGGTATCTCTATAAAGCCAGGGCTCTGAATTTGAAGGGGTGCATTACTTCTCAGTAGAAAAGTAGTTCAAATTTGGGTCCTTCGGGTGTTCTAGCTCTTGAATGGAGCTCCTTTTGCAAGGTTTTAATTGGATCGAGGGTTCAACTCCAACAAAGAGAAGACTATCTAATATGGACTAGTGGAGACAACTCGGGATTACTATTTGTTAAAAACGTTTACAATGCTTTACAAAAAAAAAAATTGGAAGCAACGGTTTGTTGGTTGGAGGTAGTTTTTATGGTCTTGGAATATTGCTTTAAAAATCAAACTTTTCACTTGGCTTGTAGTGGAGGACAAAATTCTAACTCTATCTCTAGAGAGGTAGTGGGGGGGCCCAGAGGGCCCATAGTGATCATAGTGGAGGTCATTCAATGTAAGGTGGACTAGGTCCACTATATTATTAAATAAGGCCCACTATGGTAGTTAGATATAATAAATGGGTAATTAGATATAATAAATGTAAGAGGACTTCTTAGAAGGTTCTACTTCTAGAAGATTCCTCCTCTAGAATGTTCTTAGGTGATGGTAACACTATATAAAGAAGTTCAAGCAATGTAATGAGACATGAAGAGAAATATTGTATTAGGATCAGTAGCTCAATAGGAGGATGCCCCCTCGAAGAGGCAAGTGAACAGGAGAGGATCCCTTCCATAATAAGATCCATTGTATGGTGTTGCCCTACCCTAAGGGTTTGATAGTAATAAAAAATATTTTGCATATTTTTCTTGTATATCTATTGTGATGATTTTGTATTCAGTATTTGGTACTTAACAAGTGGTATTAGAGCACTTTCCTTGGGCAGAGATTGTGGGCAAATATTTTTGCAGATTTTTTTTTTTCGGAGCAGAAAAAAGAGGGCCGCGACATTCTCAAAGTTTTTGGTATATTTCTGTGCAAAATTTGAAGAAAATGGTTGTATATTTGAGTTCCTCTCAGAAAAACACCCAATTTGAAAAAATAAATCGTTCAAAACGGAGTCCAGGAAGTCAAGATATTGAAGTTTTAAAATCTGCAAATTTTCAGGATTTTTTCCGCGGACGGCGGCGAGAATTTTTTTATTTCTATAGAATCTAGAGGCTGAATTTGCCCACATAAATTACAGATCTGAGTTCCTCTCACAATTTCACCCAATTTCAAAAAACAAATCAGCCAAAACGGAGTCCGGGAAGTGAAGTTATGATCATTTTAACTTCAACAGTTTTTTAGGGTTTTCCAGAAAAAGCTGCGATTTTCTGTCGTAACTTATTGGGTGAGTTCATAGGATGCTCAGATGGCTATTTCTTCTCAAAACCTGAAAGAAATTCTTGAATCATTCAAAGTCCAATTTTTTCACACATTGGATGACAGATTGGATGTATTTGTACATGGTCTCACAGACAGCCTCACAAACAGCCTCACAGACGGCCTCAATGATAGTTTTCGTAGTATTCAAGATTCATTGAATAACATGCAGAAGAGATTTCTTATGGAGGGCCTCAGGGATGAATATAATCAAGAAATATATGCTTGGTATGATTTTGAGGCAGATTGTGATGATTGGTATATGGATAGTTTTCATTTCTGGGATGACAACCACTTTCATATTTTATTTGATGACTCTACTCCACCTTCTATAGAGAACATCAATGTTCCACATCAGGAGCTAGTTACCAACATTCAGTCTACATATTCTACAGTGGTATTCTTCATTCCAGATTCTGCTACGACCATTTTCCACTATGTGGATGGATCTTCTTATTTGGATCCCCATGATAGGTGTCAGTCTTTGGAGCATCATTTGGAGTTGGTTATTGGGTTCCAAAATCTTCCACGGGGAGTTCTCATGAGCACTTGGACATGGGACCCGGGCTTACAATGGTGGTTGGACTACTTCAGCATGGTGGATTTTCTTTCTACATGGGACCTTGGTTCTTCAGTCTTCTTCAACATCATGGTCCACAATTATCCATGGGACCCTGGTATATGGTTGTACATCAAGCATTGAGGACAACGCTTTCATAAGGGGAATGGAATGTAAGGTAGCTAGAGAGGTAGTGGGGGGGCCCAGAGGGCCCATGGTGATAATAGTGGAGGTCATTCAATGTAAGGTGGACTAGGTCCACTATATTATTAAATAAGGCTCACTATGGTAGTTAGATATAATAAATAGGTAATTAGATATAATATATGTAAGAGGACTTCTTAGAAGGTTCTACTTCTAGAAGATTCCTCCTCTAGAATGTTCTTAGGTGATGGTAGCACTATATAAAGGAGTTCAAGCAATGTAATGAGACATGAAGAGAAATATTGTATTAGGAGCGGTAGCTCAATAGGAGGATGCCCCCTCGAAGAGGCAAGTGAACAGGAGAGGATCCCTTCCATAATAGGATCCATTGTATGGTGTTGCCCTACCTCAAGGGTTTGATGGTAATAAAAAAGATTTTGCATATTGTTCTTGTATATCTATTGTGGTGATTTTGTATTCAGTATTTGGTACTTAACAGTTCAACTCCAGCAAAGAGAAGACTATCTAATATGGACTAGTGGAGACAACTCGGGATTACTATTTGTTAAAAACGTTTACAATGCTTTACAAAAAAAAAAATTGGTAGCAACGGTTTGTTGGTTGGAGGTAGTTTTTATGGTCTTGGAATATTGCTTTAAAAATCAAACTTTTCACTTGGCTTGTAGTGGAGAACAAAATTCTAACTTGGGATAACCTTATCAAAAAAGGTTGGGAAGGACCAAGCCTCTGTCTGTTATGCTCTAGGGACTCTGAGTTTGTCTTGCACCTGTTTGTCAAGTGCTCCTTTAGTCTACAGGTGTGGCAGAAGTTATACTCTGCTCTTCATATAAGATCGTCATGGGAAGGTGACACATTATCAGATTGTTATGCTAGTTGGACTAAGAAAGAGTGGAACTTTAGTACCTTTCCCTCCTTGGCCTATTGGTTCATTTGGATGGAAAGAAACAAAAAAATCTTTGAAAATTGTAATCCTTCCATTCAGACGGTGGTTCTTAAAACTATGGGAATGTTAGAAACCTCTGATGGTGTGGCACCGTGTGGGGTCTCGGAAAGGGAAGGGCTTTAAGATCTTAAATACTCATGTCATTACTCTACCTACTATGGGATGGTTTGATGGTGCAGATCAAGAAAATGGGAATTTGAGTGGGGCAGGAGGTGTTATAAAAATCTCAGAAGACACAAGTTTCAAGTGGATTTTTAATTGTGGCCCTGGTACAAATTCAAGGGCTGAACTTCTAAGTGTTTGGGTAACCTTAACTTTGGCATTCCGGCTAGGTCTTGATTAGCTACAAGTTTTTGGAGATTCAAAAATTGTAATTGAGTGGTTGAATTGCAGGGGAAATTTAAATGTTACCTCTCTAATGGGTTGGAAGGACATGATCATGGATTTAATCAAATCCTTCAGTACCATCAGGTTTGAACATATATTTAGATAACATAATGTGGAGGCAGATGCCCTCACTAAAAAAGCACTCCAGACTCCTGAAGGGAAGATCAAATACAACAAATGGATTGAAGTACATGAGGGCCCCTCACACTATTTACATTTCTATTAATGCCTAACTTACTTCTATATTTTTGGAGACAGTTTTTACTTTTTTAAGACTGTGTATACCATAGTAAATTATTGCAGTAAAATTTTGTGTAGTACTCATAGGATGTTATCTTGTATGATGTGGAAGCTCTTTATTTTGGACATGGTCCTTAAGCTCTTGTAGAGATGATTGTTTCCCTCCTTTTTGAAGGATCACCTTTCGGTGTGGTTTATATTTTTGGATGATTATTTTGTCTCTGTACATGTAATTGAAAACACCATATATTCTAATATATTGAGAAATTTTTTACTGAGAAAAAATCTTGTAAAATATATTTATTCAATTCAATATTTTGCATTCTTACTTTCCTTTCTTCAAATCAAAAGAAAATTCGTGCCTCACGTGACTTCTAAGTATTACATTTGTTCTTAATAAATTTACATAAAAACCCAAAATAAAATTTTACTGTTGCATGTGTCGTTTGTTGAGAATAATGGATTGAATATGAAATGGATCAAATCTATAGTGTTGAGATATAACAAGAAAACTAAAAAAAAAGGGGTTATATCTGTCCAAAAATCTATATTCAATATTAAATGCTTCACCATTAAATTATGTAACAAGAAAACTAAAAAAAAGGTTTATATCTGTCCAAAAACCTATATTCAATATTAAATGCTTCACCATTAAATAATTTTACATAATAATGCATTAAGCCAATGAGTATTGAATGATTCACAAACAATAACTAGCATGATTATGCACTAACAAAAACAATAACTAGCATGATTATGCACTAGCACAAAAACTTGTGTAGTAGTTGCATTAAAATAAGTTCCAAAATATATTTTAAATTATTAGTCAATTTTAAAAAAAGAGTTAATTAGTTTGAAAATAAATTTCAAATATAATTTATACACTTATCCGAAAACTTTAGAAATTAAGATACAATTTTGTTTTAAATATAATTTATTTAAAAAATAAATTATATATAAATACCATACAATTTATTTTTTTAAATATATAAATTATAACTACTTTTAAAAAAAATGCATATTTAAAAAGTTTTATAATGAATACATTTTTTTTAATGTCAAAATATAAAAAATCAAATATAAAATTAAACATTTTAGTGGAATTTAAACTCTTTACATGACGGTTTTCTCTCTTTAACATATCCAATATACAATAAGAATAAGGTTGACATTAATTAAGCTACCCTAATCATTACGCACTGATAACTTTATACACTAGTATATATAATATGAGATATAGTTGTTGGTTGTGGAGCCTGATTATCTTCCAGATTCAGAGGTTTGTTTCAGTCATGTTTGGATCTCATTTCCTGACAGGGGGGTGTGGGGGATCTTTCCCCCCACTATTTTCGTCAAGGAGTCTAGTGGGGGCGGCGAAAATTAAGGGAGACCCCCCCCCGGCGAGGGATTTGGGGGCAATGACCCCAAAGCAAAATTTTGGGAAAATTTTCCTTATAAAATATTTTAATTTTGTCGTCAATTTGGACCGTTCATTATAAGGTTGTAGATTTGACAGTAGAAGTTATGTTAAGGATTTTTTTCCCTATAAGGCAACCCTCTTTTATGTATGAGGGAATTGTATTGAGGTTGAGGGTGATAGAAAGTATTGTATTACGAGATAGGAGACTATGAGAGAAAGAATAGGAAGTTACAATGGGTGTGATGTAAGTTGTATCCCTTCATTTTTGTTGGATAATAAATAGTAAGGACCTGACAATTTCTCTTGTGGATGTAGCCCACACTAGGTGAACCACACATATATGTGTGTCTCTATTGTATTATGCATCTTCTATTTTTTATTTCCACATTTGTTTTATTTTATTGCTCCATGATATTGTTTTTCTAGCAATAGTGTAGATCCATGTTAATCCCAGATCTATTAAGCACCTAGAGCGATCCAATTTCTTAAGGTGTAATTTTTTTTATTATTTCTTTTCATTTTATTTTTTATTTTTTATTATTGTTGTTTTTTAATTAAGTCTACTTTATTTATTATTTCATTCTTATTATTATTAATTAAGCTTATTTTTTTATTGATTAAGTGTATCATACAACACCTCAACATCTCCCCCATAGTGGGTTATAGAGCACCTCACTACTATCGATGCAATCATATTAATTTTTTTTAACACTCGTGTCTCAGTACATATTTGATGGCCATGTTTCTAATCATAATAAGCTATGTATTTTTGCATCGAGAGTATCGAGGTGATCTACAACCCAGTATGGGGGAGAAGTTGTCACTTAACATTACATTAAAAAATAAAAGAAATAATAACTAGAGTATGGGGGAAATGTTATCACGTAATGTTATGTGACAACAACAAATAAAATTAAATAACTACATATGTACGTGACAGCATCTAAAAACTTAAACCAACATAGGTCCATTTTAAACCCGGAACTATTAAGGATCAAATTTCTTAAGGTGTAAATTTTTTTATCATTTAGTTCCCTGTGTTAATTCTTTTAAATGATAAAGAAATTTACAAATTAAGAAATTTGATAAATCCAAGTTTAAGATGGATTTCTCCCGATTTAATATTATGGTATAGGGTGATTGAAAAGATTCAAAATTTAATTTTTAATATTAAAATATATACAGCCCCTGGGGGGCAGCTCAATTGGCAAGTGTTGTGATATGAAGTGATATGTTTGATGAGGTTTTGAGTTCAAATCCACCCGATTTACCCGTACCTGCGGAAGGGGCATGCATATGACACCTGGATTTTATAGTGGTAGCAGTTGGATAACATGACCACGTGTCATGCGAGTATGTGCCCAACTATTTTTTGATTCCGCTATTGATCTTAAAATTATCTCATATTTTTAAACATATTTAATTTTAAAAATATATTTATTTATTATATTATTTTATAATAAATGGGGAAAAGAAACACACATAAGGTGGAGGGCACTACCACATTCACACACATTGGGATAAAGAGATAAGGAGTCAAAACACCTTTTTTCCCAAGAAAGAAAAAACTTTATATTCATAATATGTGTGTGTGTGTGTGTGTGTGTGTGTGTGTGTGTGTGTGTGTTTTGCAGTTTCTTTTGGAACTCTTCATTTCTTATCAATTTGCTATCTATTCCCTCATATTCCACCTTCCTTTCATACATACATAATTCATTTATTTTTCAAAACATTTCAAAAATATATTTTCACCGATTGAGCATTAGAGAGCCCATTGAGTTTTTAGAAACAATATTACAGATGGAAATTCACTTCCTCATAAAACTGCCCTTCAAAATACTCCTGAGAAATGAAATCTCCCACGTCCAGCTAAAGCGCTTCCTTAAAAATTTCATCGGCCAAGGAGTTTAGTTCCCTAGGAATATTATTGATTGAGAACTATTCCAGAGAAGAAAAGAAAGAATGGATCTAGGGCATCAACGTCTTCAGTCTCATCACTTGCATCTGATTGTAACCATTAACCCACTCAACCACAGCCTTGGAGTCTCCTAAGATTTGAACTTTGCATAGTTTAAGGATGTGACCATGAACAACAAATCCCGCAATGTTGAAACCTCCACTTTCATATTTGTTCCTCTACCCGAGGAGTAAAGGATTTTGAAATAATGAGTTTCATACATATAAAGAATAGCACCAGCCCCGCAGCCCAGAGGGTGCCCTTGACTGACACCGTCAAAGTAGTCTTGTGTCATTATTTTATCTATGGAAGGCATGGTGAACACCTTTTGTTTTGGAACTTTGACCTCACACCTAAATTCTTGAGATAATTTGACAACCAGAGTAGCTATAGTTTTCAATGAAATAAACACGTCCTGAAATATGCATACACGGCATGCCCACCACAAAAAATAAATCATAAAAAAGGGAAGGGAGAGAAACTATTTTGTGCATGGATCCTCTTTCTAGGATTTAATCCATTCGAGGATATTACCATTCAGTGTTGGCCCATGAATATTAACAATATTTTAAACCTCTCACATAATCCGATGGGTGTAATGACATGAAATAAAGATATGTTGCACAAATTCCAAATAAACCTTGCACAAAGCACATCTACTTGGACCTGTCCATCCTCTTTTTGTCCCATTGTCTCGTGTTAGCATATTGTTTTCAATAGCCAACCATAACATGATCTTCGCTTCTAAAGGAACATGGGTCCTCCACACATAATACCATTGCCACTTTCTCTCCCCCTAAAAAGTAACCTTTGCTTAATATAACTAACCCAACTTGATTGTGTAGGTTCCAGTTTTCTCGTTGCTTGACAAAAAAATGGAATCATCTTCCTCTTCCCGAAGTTGATTAAAATTTGAATTTAGAAGATCAATGAGCATGTTCCATTCCTCTACTTGATTCCTTTAAAGCTCCAACATGATAGTTGACTTATAATTGCTTCTTCTTATATAGTCTCTGCAATCCATTCTGGCATCCCATAAATAGTAAATACCTTGATCATGTAGATCATCTATCAATTCCCTTGAAATTTTAAAACCTGGAACCGAGTTCACCCACAGGTCCTCACGAATTTGAATGATCTTTCCATTACCCACTTGTCAAATCATCCATTCACTTACCAATGAGGAATCCTCAACCATTGCTCTCCAACCAATAGAATTATTATTCCCATCTTTCTTTTGATATCTAAACCATTCCACAAAATACTTCCGAGCAAAATACTTAGATGTCAACACCCTTCCCAAAGCATATTTTTGTGGATTAGTCTCCAGAATATTTTTGCATCAAGCTATTTTTAGAAACAAACTACATTTTTTATGCCTCGACCTCCAAGCTCCTTTGGCATTGCTAGATGAGACCATTTTCCCAAGGAATGCCACCTGAATCTTTTCCCCCTGACCATATAAAATTGAAGAACAATTTCCTTATTTTTGTGAGGATTCCAATTGGAATTTTTGCAATTGTAGCCCAGTATACAAGAATATTGCTTAACAAAAACTTGAAAATAACTAATCTACCACCTCTTCAGAGCCATCCCTGAGAATACAACATGAGTCTTGCCTATATTTTTTTAACTAGCTAGATCCAGTCATCAAAAGAGTAAGAGTTAGGTTTAAGCTCAAAACCAAGGTATTTGAAACCATCCTCGACATCATTGGGCACATATGGAAGGATCTCATCCAACTGAGCTAAGATCTCTTCTCGAATTATGCTTGTATATACATTGTTTTTGTTTATATTTATTTTCATTCTATTCACAACGTAAAAAATATCTAGAATCGCTTTCAGGGATAGAAAATCTTGTACAAAACCTGCACAAAATATAATCACATCATCAACAAATAGTAAATGAGAAAGGATTTATGAGGGAGTTATTTTGATCCCTTTTAAATCCCCATTCCTTTGAGATTGTTTTATCAACCTACTTAGGCTTTCTTCTCCAATATAATTATTGTATGATCAGATATTCCCCCTATCAGAACCCTTGATTTGAAAGACCGGGGGTGGTCATCATATCCTCAAAGATTAGGAATCTATCAAGATGATTAACCACCAAGGAAGATCATTTTCAGTCGTTAGGACAAGTTTGAGAAATTTTTGAGGAGCCAAATCTATGAGGTGATATTTCTCTATCTAATGTGAAAAAAGGATTCTTGAGGGTCTTGACGAGGTTGAACACTCCAAACCTCCTTTAAAGACAGTAAAATTTAGGTCCCCACTTAAAATGATATTTTGAGTGTTTAGAACACCAAAGTTGCTCACTTTGTTCCAAAAACTTGCCATGTATGCATATGGACTATAGATATTGATTATTCTAAAGGGGTAATTTAAAATGTTGTACAACACATCAACAAAAATTCCAGAGGAGGAGAATAGGGCTTTGAACCTGGGGCTCCAAGCAGAGAGAAAACCTCCAAAGATCCCCATCGAGTCGATTATGCTAAAGGACCGGTCTTTTAACCAATTTGTGAAAGATTATATAGCTTTATCACCACTACACATAGTTTCTTGGATTACAATGACATCCAACCTATCGACATGGAAAATCCTTTTGAGGGCATTGATTTTGGACCTTCCCCCAACCCTATGCGCATTGAAATGCAACATAATCATTTGTGACCATTGTTAGGGATTTCCCCACTCTAAGGGCCCGAATAGTGATTGATTGTTTACCGCTTCTTATTTCATTCATTACATGTAATTGAGCTAAAGAATCCAATGAATTACAACATGCGTGACCTGAAACAGTCTTCTCCATTTCCAACCCACCTAAAAATAAAACCTCAACAACTTTTTTAACCCTAGAATGTAACATGAAATCCGATTTATAGGAAGACTTGGAACCCATGGAAGCATCCGAGACCTTAGAGGGGTAGGAATAGGGGGAAGGGAATGCATTTGACAAAGGGGAATGGAAAAAAGGATAGGAAAGGGAAGGACCGACTTGACGATTGACTGGACAATACCCTCAAAAGGTTTTGCACCCCCATCAAACCGGGGAACAAATTGGGGGGGGGGGATTTCCTTTAAGACTGAACTGAAAGGATCGAGAGACTCCCAAACCATTAGATAAATAGGATATTTTGGAGCAGAAAAAGGAGAATTGGATGAAAAAGGTTGATCTGAAATGATCTTTTAAATGACTTTGGTTAAGTATTTTGCATGTGAAAATTTACTAGTTAAGACTTTAAAGAATGAGAAGATGTTTAAAGAAATAATTTGTAGCCAACATAAAGAATTAAACATAGAAAACCATAAACACAATATAACACCAGAAATTGATAACAGAGTTCATCAAATCTACCTACGTCTATGGGCCTTTGTCTTCAATGGGGGAGGCTTCTTTATTAATATTCAATGCTCAAAATGTACATCAAAATTACATCATTTAGGTCTTAGATTGACTCAGTTGTGTTATGTGATGTCTTAGGAACCTGATGCAACAAACAACACTGAAAAAGGTGGAGTAGAACTCCCATAAATGGCCTCCAAAGCTTAGCTACTCTTCTAGCTTCCCTGCATAAAAATGGCTTCTTCTACAAAATTTTGCATAAATTGGTTGTTCTGAACTTTCAAAAAGGCTTGTTTTAAATAGAATCTGAGTTAGGGTTCACATCCCAACTTCCTCCCAAGATTTGGCCTCAATATGGGCTCAAGATCAACCAAAAATGGGCAAAATCCCATAAAACAAGCCTGAAATCATTAAAAAAATCCCTTTTGTAATGTTAAAAACCCACTTTCCAAAAATATTGGGCTCGAGCCCCTATTCACGTGGCACGCCATGTGGCTAGTGCTAGGGATAAATAGTTAGTATTGTGCCCCTTTCTCTCGGACTCCTGGTCGTATGGGCCCATGTGGCCAGGCATCAGGGCCAAATGGCACCCAGCCCTCGGTTCACGGCAATGGTCATGTGGAAGGGCACCCTGGTCGGGACAAAACCAACAATTGCCACATAAACTAACAAGGATAAAATGCACCCCCATGGCTAGTGCTTGGCATTTGGGTTGTTACCAAACCTGGAGGTCAAGGGCTCGAATCTTGCAGAAGGGAAACAACTTTTACCTGACCCTTCTTGGCCCGATCTAGTGTGCCACATGGTGCCTTGTGATTGGGCCACGTGTCACCACATGATTCCTCGGAGCCCCTTCATCTGCCCAGTCAACTGCTAACCGAGCTTCTGAGTCAGCATACCATGTTAGCCTGTCTGCCACATGTATGAGCTGGAAGGTGCCACATGTCTGTCGGCATGTCATCCATACTACCTATCACTACCACATGTCCTCATCTGAGCCTGCCATGTGTCATCCATACAACCACGTGTCAATTACGTACAGTGCCAACTCGGCCCTGAAAATGCCAAATCTGCATGCCACATGGAACGTCCTGGTGTTGCCACGTGTCATGTTGATGTCAGCATGACATACTACTGACATCAGCAGTACGACCTTTGACTGTTGAATTTGACATTTGACTTTTTTATTGTTTGGAGAAAACTTCAAAGCGTGATATATTCACCATAAGGACTCCATTTTTGAAACCAAATATACAACCAAAATCATCGCGACGAGCACTACGTGATGGTGTTGGTTTCGTCTAAATCTGATAAATTCAATTTTTGGCCTTTTCAAATCCATTTTGGATCGCACCTCCCCACCGAGACCTTTTGGTCCTCCAAAAGGATATTAACCAGACATCAAGTGCGAGATAGGCCTCCCCACTTGTCCTTTGTCTATCAAATCTTTCCTCTACACCTGTTGCATCATAATCAATTGCAATACAGCCATGATAACTAAACACATATTGTTAGTCATCTTCATTTGTTCACATCCTTCTGAATTCACTACTATCCATGTAGAAAACATTAGTAACGATCACAACATCAGAAACATGACTGAGAATGAACCAACATGTATGTTCTTCTTTACAGGTCTGCACGACAAAAATTCATCTTGAAGCAAAGTATGGCTAGATCTACATGCTACGACCTTTTTTCTTTCTTTCTTAAGATCAATTGGTACAATCATAGGTGTATTGATTACATAAGTTATATTCTTTAATTGTTCCATTATTAGAAGAGATTGATTCCCTTTGATATGATGAGAATGCACAACATATTTTGTTTCTTCTTTAGTTAAGTGATATTGATTATGTTCCCTGAAGAAGATTGCTTTGCCATCATATAAATAAGGGATACCCAAGACCATTCCACATGCTTCTAGTGATACCACATCACATGTTACCTCATCTACAAACTTATATGTAATTTCAAACTTTATGACATATTTCTTTGTTATGGTAAATTTGGGATTTTTGCTTATCCAATTTAGTGAGTAGGGTTTGTGATGTAACTTAGTTTTTAATCCCAATTGCTTAACCACTTCTTCTGAAATTAAGTTATCTTGAGATCCATTGTCTAACAAAGTGTCGATCTTGGTATGTTTCATAATGACCCTTACATGAAAAAATTTACATCTAGAGTCATAACCATCATCAATTTTACATGACAAGCCAACTGTTGTGATTTTAGTCTCATCACCTAAATCTAACCCCTAGTATGTTGGTTGTGTTGTTGCTGCAACTTTTTTCTTCCCTTTCTTTTGTTTGAACCACTTTGGTTTCTTCTCTGGGTACAATTGTCAACAATGCTCATCATTGTGCCCTTCTTTCTTGCAATGTTTGCAAGAGAGCTTATCTTCCTCTACTCTGACTAAGTTTTCTTTCTTCACCTTCCCTTTTCCTTTTCCTTCTTTCTTCGAAGATGATTCCCCTGGTACACCAACTCCAGTTTTTCCTGCTTCAACATATGTCGCTTGAACATAAACCTCATTAAGATTAGTAGGTCCAAAAATAAACACAGTATTACAAATATGAGCAGGAAAACCTCCTATATACTTCATAAGAGTTTCTTGTGTATGTAATGGAATATTTAACATCAAAGCCATCTTACGATATTCATATGTGTATTCTTGCACCGATTATCCTTTTCTTAATTTAAGACTTTGACATTCAATTAAAGCCTTCTCCTTATACCCCAATGGATAGAACAGTTTTCTAAGTGCAAAAATAAAATCTTTCCATAATGGAAATACCTTACCAATTTGTTGAGTACCATGTTGTAACTTACTCTGCCACCAAATGAGTGTTGTGCCTTCAAGACGAAGAGATGCCAATTTGATCTTGGTTGTCTCATCATTGATTTGTTGCACACTGAAATATACCTCCATCTGTCTAACCCAGTTATCAAGTTTCTCAACATTGAATTCTCCATTATACATGGGAAACTCAAATTTCACATCAAGTTTAAGTAATGGTATGTCAGGATTATGTTAATGGGAATGAGAATGTTTTCTTCCAGAAGTAACAGTAGAAGTAGAACTTGAACTTGTACTTGAAGAAGAAGGAGATGGAGATGAAGGAGGTGAAGGAGGGTCTTCTCCCTCTTGACTTTTGTCTTGATTTGAATATTCCCCTTGAACATGTCTCTTCCGTTCCAAGTAATATTCATAGAATACTTTTACCATCTCCGGCATGGCAAAGAAATTTCTTTGAAATTCTCTGTCTTGTTGAGAAATTCCTTCTTTAGATGTCATCTTCTCACTTTGAGATGTCCTTTTTATTGATCCAATCTTAGGAAATCCTTATACAATCTCTCCTTGACCATGCCTTAACTTTTCCCTAGTAATCATGAATACTCCAAAACAACCAACTGTCAACCTACTCTGATACCTCTTGATCCGAAATGATCTTTTAAATGACTTTGGTTAAGTATTTTGCATGTGAAAAATTACTAGTTAGGACTTTAAAGAATGAGAAGATTTTTAAGGAAATAATTTGCATCCAACATAAATAAGTAAACACAACAAATCATAAACATAATATAACACCAGAAGTTGATAACGGAGTTGGGAAAATCTTCCTACGTCTCTGGGCCTTTATCTTCAATGGGGGAGGCTTCTTTATTAATCTTCAATGCTCAAAATGTAAATAACAATTACATCATTTAGGTCTCTGATTGAATCAATTGTGTTCTTCTCTGTCTCAGGAACCCGATGCAACAGAAGACACTGAAAAAGGTGGAGTAGAACTCCTAGAAATGGCCTCCAAAGCTCAGCTACTCTTCTAGCTTCCCTGCATAAAAATGGCTTTTTCTACAAAATTTTGCATAAATTGGTTGTTCTGAACTTGAAAAAAGGCTTGGTTTAAATATAATTTAAGTTGGGGGTCACATCCCAACTTCCTCCCAATATTTGGCCTTAATCTAGGCTCTAGATCCTCCAAAAATGGGCAAAATCCCATAAAACAGGCCTGAAATCATAAAAAATCCCTTTTGCAATGTTAAAAACCCACTTTCCACAAATATTGGGCTTGATCCCCTATTCTTCCGCACCCCTGGTCATGTGGTGCACCATGTGGCCATCACTAGGGATAAATGGTTAGGCTCGTGCCCCTTTCTCTCGGACTCATGTTCGTATGGGCCCATGTGGCCAAGCGCCATGGCCAAATGGAAACTAGCCCTCGGTTTGCAGAAATGGTCATGTGGAAGGGTGCCCTGGTTGGAACAAAACCAAACATTTCCACATAAAATAACAAGGAGAAAATGTGCCCATGTGGCTAGCGCGTGGTGTTTGGGTCGTAACCAAACCCAGAGGTCAAGGGCTCGAATCCTACGGAGGAGCAACAGCTTTTACCTAGCCCTTCTTGGCTCGATCTAGGGTGCCACGTGGCACCCTGTGATTGGGCCACACGTCACCACATGATTCGTCGGAGCCTCTTCATCTTCCCAATCAACTTCCAACCGAGTTGTCAAGTCAGCATACCACATCATCATGTCTACCACATGTCCAAGCTAGAAGGTGCCACATGTCTTCCAACCTGTCATCTGTACTACTTTGTCACTACCACATGTCCTCATCTGAGCCTGCCATGTGTTGTTCGTACAACCATGTGTCAATTCCATACTGTACCAACTTAGTCCTGAAAATGCCAAATCTTCATGCCGCGTGGCATGTCTTGGTGCTGACATCAACATGACGTACTACTGACATTAGCAGTATGACCTTTGACTGTTAACTTTGACCTTTGATTTTTTTGTTGTTTGGAGAAAACTTCAAAACGCGATATCTTCGCCATACATACTCCATTTTTGAAACCAAATATACCACCATAATCAACGTGATGAGAACTACGCGATGGCGCTGGTTTCGTCTGAATTTGAGAACTTTTATTTTTTGGCCTTTTCAGATCCTTTTTGGATCAAAGGCTTACCCATATTTTCATCACGACGATGATTTGGAGAGGAAGATTTAACCGATAAAATAACACCACTGTCACAATTATTGGCGGAGGTCTTTGACTATTTGGAGACAGACTCCACTGGTTGGGACTTTTGCTTCCACATTCTACAGAAAGGGGGAAAGGATGATGGAGGTCTCCTACACTACACTTGCAAATGTTCAACGATTTGACAACCAAAGCATATTAAGGGAACCCACCAGTAATTGATCCTTTGTTTCCAGGTGAAACCCCCCTACACTATATTTATTTCATCAAGTAGGTTGTCTCTCGTGTCCACTTCTATTTGTATCCAAGCCTATATTTTGTCATTTTTTGATTTCCAGTCGGTCTCACAACTAATGAATTTTCCAATTTGATTTCCAATTGACACCATGATTGCTTCTTCCCAAAAGACCATCAACAAGTTGAGGATAATTTCCTAGACTTTATTTGGATCCATCACGTCTCAAGTGGGGTCAAAGGAAATCTCCCACTCTTTTAAGAATAAAAAAGAGGGGCCCCATCCCCAGACCCTATTAAAAATATTTGTTTTATCCTCCTTATTCCTGAATTTGAAACATATCCATCCTCATGCTAAGGTATGGAATTTGGGGTGATAACCTATAAAAATGCACCAATTCTCATCTACCTAGGACTATAAAGACACTGAGGAAAAAAATTTCTCACAAAATTGACCCACTGTCGCTCTCCCAAGAATATTAGGAATGTCACAAATGTCAACGACCGCTCCCACACCATCTTATGTCTCTCTTTCTTGAATTTCCAACACCTGTGCTTCTTTGGATTAGCCTCCACTACTTTCATTGAATCACTCAAATCCTCATACCATCTACAATAGCTACCACTGAAATCCTTAGACTCAAACGACAGTCGAGATTCATGAAATGGTGGCAAGTGAGCGTGATCTTTAGGAGAACCAGATAAAGGCTTAAGCCTCGAAATGGGAATATCAATAGACATAGAATCGTCTAGGACCCTCCTAACCATACTATTCTAATGCGAGCCTTTCCTTGAATCTCTCATCTTTGGATCAAAAACCTAAATCATATCCAACAGCTCCAACTCCTCCAGATCAATCACGCACTTTAATTTTTTTATATGGATGAAATCCTCATCCATGAGGAATATGTACTCTCTTTATTTCTCATACATAGTGAATTCTACCTATATGTCATCCATTTTCACCCTTGTCGGTACAACCATGCACAAACTTTAAATCTGACAAAGTTGGGTCTATGCACTTTCCACCTGTCTGTCATTATCCGAAATCCCTCATGCACAATCCTTGGGATCATCCATAGGTTGTTAGAAACGATGTAGATAAAACAAAAGGACAACAAGTTCCTATATCCCTCTCCCTAAATTCAATGGTATCACCTCAGTCCTTCCCTTTATCTTGTCGCCACCATTGAGGATAGGAAGCCTAGGAAACCTTCAGCCTTGAGCTAGCTAGGAGGAGTCAAAACACTTACTTTAGTCACATAAGGACTTGCTAGAAAACTGGACATTTAATAAGTTATTATTTAAATATTTATGTAAAATTAAGTGTTACTTATTTATAATAATCTATGTTTAAGATCATGGCCAAGCCAGACACCAAATTGGTGTATGAGACCCCCTTGTTTGTGGGATAAGGAACCCCCTCCACGTACGGATTTGACTATTAAAGTATACAGAAGTATACATACCCTACCCCCCTATAGATTTGAACCTGTGACATCTAAGGAGGAAACACATGTTCTTAACCATTAGGCCCACTTAGGTTGTATAATATATATATATATATATATATATATATATAATATTATTTTTAACAAGAACAATTATAATTTTTATTATAAAAGTGGTTGAGCTAAGGAAAAAACAACCATGGAGCAAAAAATTGCAAGATGCTCATATGTTTACAGCAAAGGAAAAACCATCCCAGTTTTCAGAGAGCGTATTGACTTATCAAAGTTTGCAAAAAGATTACTGCTAAGTTTCCATGTGTATACCTTTACATATGAAGAGAGTAAATACAAAAATATGCACTGCATATAGACACATTTAATTAAGCTTTAACTCTATATCTACCATAGTTGGAGAATCTTCCACTAGCACTAGTGTTGAGTCTAGCCGAAGTCATTGTAGTTGAATGACTTCACAGGAGGCCATTGAGCCCGTTGAGGGAGGAAAATTCAGATGAGATGGAGCTTCATGGAGCATGGTATACCCTTGTCTTTGAAGAGAGCGGAATTGAGCTGCCTATTTTTTAATTGCGCTGAGAACAATAGCCATTTCTTTTTCATGATTCTCCTCACATTCTTGAAACTGTTGTTGCAACTAAGTGTTGGAAGTTCTGAGTTTCTCCAACTGTTGTTGTTGTATATTTGAATTATCCTCTAATTTTTCCACCTTACACTTTACACAATCGCAGGGGGGGATTGCAACGCCACATAATTGGAATCAATCGGGGTTCTGCAAATAAAAATTGTGTATATAAGTGGAAGTTGTGGATTTGAAGAAGTTTGGTGCTATATAAGTCTCCAACAAATACATCATCGATACCCAGATCAAAAACCCATCCCAGGATCACCACACGCTCTAAGGGAATGTATGGAATGATTATCGAGAGAAGGAGGGTAATTCTCTTTGTACTCACGATAGAGGAATTGTATGTAGCCATTGAGAAACATTCCAATCCTACATAACCCTTAAGGTACATCGCAATGCCACATAACCCTTGATGAACATCAAAATGATACATAACCATTGAGGATTAGTGCCTTGACCTTCGTTTGTGGTATTTTGGTTTCTCCTAGCATCATTGTTAGGCTGTTGGTTTTGGTTCCCTTAATTCCCTTAGTTTTGGTATTGGTCATTTTTTTCCCTTCCCATTATTCTTCTTTTTTTAATCAGTATTTTGATTGGAGGGGTTGGGAATATTCTATTGAGCATACACCTATCCTTGAAGAGGAGGTGTGGGTTTCCCAACATTAACAAGAATTTGGGGTACCATCACTTGAGGAACTGAAGCTACTAACAAAGGGATAGGGAAAGGATATTATGGATTCATGACTACCCCACCACAAGAGGAACTAGTACAAATATGGCCATGCACATGTTGGTGTGTGGGGGGGATTGAATATTATGTGCTAGAACCTACTTGAGATTAAGGATGAGATGGATATTTTTGGGGGTTAGGATAAATGTAAGAAATCAAGGGACACCCTATGGGGGCTTGAAGTGAAGAGGTACTAACCCCACCAAATGAGGTACCATACCCACTAGGCCCAGGGGGGTTAGGATATGGATGACTATGTAACACATACCCTATAACACAATTAGTCGCATGTGATGCCCCCGATGCGGAAAAATCACCTAAGCGAGAGAGAAGGGCATCGGGAATGATAGTATATAAATACCCTGATTAGTCATAGGTAAGGTCATATTGTTGTGTCTTTTGAATGGCTTCCTCCTAGTGGGTCAAGTGGCATCATGCCAAATAGGATCGTTAATAAGTTTGGTCAAATTAGGAAGATTCAACCCCACCATGTAAGGAAAAGTGCATTGGTATGAATTAGTTCCCACCATGGTAAATGCCAATGTGGTACTCATACTCAGGTGGGATGAAGATGAACTAATCGAAGTAGAACTAGTTTTGGGCACAAAGAAACCTGAAGGCCTCAGAGGGGATGAGGGTTGATAATCCAAGGAAGATGAACTTCTTGAATCCAAACTTGTTGGACCCGAAAGTGGGTTGGGTTGAGGAACATGAATTTGTCGAGTAGGATATAAACTATGTCTAGGAATACTCAAGGGATGAAGGCCTTGGAGCCTATGAGGAGCTATGGTTCCTAGGTGTAAAGTACCACTCCCATAAGGCAATCGGTCTATCAAAGGATAAAATATCCAAAGCAATCAATCAAACAAATAAAATGACCAAAAAATTAATCACTATGTGCGCATGTGTTGCAATAAGTGGTTTCAAGTGTGTTTGAATCAAAATGAAGGTAGCTTAATTGAAGTTTTTCGTCTTATCAAAGAAAAAGACTCTAGTCTAAAAGAGAAACTAATAGCTCTCAAACAAGATTAAACTATGGAAAAAGGGCCTTCCAAATGACTAACAACTGGGGGATAAGGTCCATGCTTAGATGAGTGAAGGTATGAATGAGGCAGTTATAACTAGGATATCATGGGTGATGAAGTCCCAAATACCTGTATAAATCGGTATCATGTGCCCTTCCTCCTGTGAGAACCACCTGGGTAAGATACCTAGAAGAATGGATACTAATATATGTAATGTACTTAACACAAAAACTTCATAGTATTCACATAAAATGTAGTGCAAAACCAAAGAACACAAGATAAAATAGATAAACCCTTAGAAATATCTCTTTATAATAAAAAAATAGAGAGCTATGTTCACTTGCCTCTTCAAGGGGGAAACCTCCTAGAGAAAAGATCCAATTACAATGAAAATTCTTGACAAAACATTACATAACATTCTACTTAATATATAGGTATCCATAGATAATCTTAACTAGCTATGTGCCCACTTATAATGAGGGTCGACTAAATAATTTGGGCCTTATTAAGAAAAATGACTCGTTGTACAATGAGTGACTATTAACTAACTATTTAATGGGCCTTGTTTAAGGAAGGTGGCCTCATACATTAATAAAGTATCTAATTAAGGGGGTTAGGTTAGGACCCTAACATACCCTCCCCCCCTTCGAAAGAAACATTGTCCTCAAGTCTGAAGGTGAGTAAATTGTTGTAGAATCGTTGTTAGTTCCCATGTGGCATCTTCTGGTTGCATATATTTCCACTAGATAAATACTTCCTTGATCATGTAGTGGCGCAACTGACGCTCTCTGGTATCCAATACTACTTTTGGGTGGAGCCAAATGGAACCTTCTTCATCAAGTTCTGGTAGGTTGGTATGCACTTTGCAATTTGATCCCATGACCTTCTTCAAAAAGGACACATGAAAGACTAGATGAATCTTGGAGTGGGCTGGGAGAGACAACTTGTAGGCAACCTAACCAATATGTTGTATGATCTGATAGAGCCCACAAAACTTGGGATTTGGCTTCTTGGGAACTTTATTTTTGAGTGACGTTTGTTTATAAGGTTGTAGGCAAAGAAACACTTGATCCTAATTCTTCAACTTGGTCATTGGCTTATTAGTGAATCTAATCCTCCAACTTGGTTAATTAGGGCAGTAATAGTAGATCAAATACCACTGGTGTGATTAAGTAACATGGTTATAGTATACATTCACCCAATTTGAACTAGTACTGGGGCTAGGTTTATCGATGACATATCAATGGCAATAGATATGGAATTAAGAGAAAGCAATGAAATGGGTACGTATTCAAACAAGTGAGTACAATGACTAACATATATGACTAGAATACGGTTATGGTAATACTTCCAACATCATAGCTAGAATTATTCCAATAATGATACAGATTATAGACAAGTTACTGATTAGGCTTATAATATTGATGGTACTCTGCATGACCCATGAGCTTCGGGATTACTATAAGTGTAATGCAAATGGTACTGTGATTAAGAGTAATGCACTTTGATCTAAGTGACTTATAAGTAATGGTAATTTCATATCTAACACATTATATGGTTAAGATCATAGATGTTTCCATAATAATGACTAATTGTTCACAGTGATAGGTATTGACCAATGTTGTCTATCTTATCTCAGGGAAAATATCGACAAGGGTCCAGAATGTAACTTATTAGTGACATCGACGGAAAATATCGGAACATCTCGGAAAATGTCGCAAGACCTCAAAAAAATACAAAAAACACTCATTTTTTTCAATTTTTTAAACATGTAAAGCAATAACAACATCAAATAGACACATTGCTACATAAATACGAAAATACAACAATATGAAAATACAACATCGGTCATGATCTTCTGCACATGACTCATATTGATTTGAGTGGTATTCTTTTTAATAGATACATGGTATTTACCATTCATTGCCCCTTTGAAGGCCACATCAGATCTTTGATGACGCATCTTGTCTATGTTCAAACATCCATCCCCTCCAGCCTATCTGCCAATTCCCACTTAGCCACAACAAATTTCTCTTGCTTTTAGATCCTCATTGCAATGGAATATGCCATTTTGGCCTCCTTAGCATACTTTTGAACACATTGGCCTCTTTAACATACTTTTGAACACATACACAGGCCAATTATTGACAATTTCTGTAAATTTTCATTCAAGTGTGAATATTTTGCATAATTGTTTTCTTTTATACATGTGAGATGTTTTAGTTCTTTTATTTTCCTTGGAAAAATCTGTAATTTCTATCTGGGAGAGAGAGAAAATTACATTCTACACAGTGCATATGCATACTGCATTTGAGAAACCCATATGGGTTGTGTCTCATTAAATAAACTTCCTTTTAATATAAAGAGGCCTGCAAGCATTCTTGCAACTCAGTGACGGGATGATAAAACATATAATAAGTAGACAAATCAGCGATGAGACCATAGTTTTATACCAGGTCAGGTTCATCCATAATATAATGAAGAAATTACTACAGGCATAGTGACTCCATCCTTCAATTTAACCAACACCCATTGTTGGACACGCCAACTACACTGAGAGAGGGGGGGTGAATAGTGTTGGGCTCTTTTTCCCAAACCTCCTTAGTTAACAATCACAATTAACTCATTACTCATTACTGTCATTTACAACTAATTAAATGTCAACACATATCAGCAACATATATCAACAATATATCATCAACAAGTCATCACCACAAGGAACACAAAGAACACAGGATGTATGTACAATTTTCTTTTTATTATGGACTACAATCCTTGGGGTTTTTCAGCAACAACTGAATAGAGTAAAACTCTACAAGAGCACCGTATATATAATTCAAGACTCATCTTACACTCTCAGCACCAACTGAGATGAGGCAACAATCCTCAACAGATATCAATATGTACCATAAACACCAACTAAACAGATATCAATATGTACCATAAACAAGTGCATCAACCATGCACCAACCTTTACCAAACAATCTGTAATCAACATGTACCATAACCAAGTGAAACCAACCATATACCAAGTATATACCAATCATGTGTCAACTAATCATCAAAAATGACTCATCAATATATACCAACATCATCAACTATACACCTCATGTATGTGCCAACTCATCAACTGCTTGTCTCAACCATGACTAGTTTTGGATTAGTCAACAACCTTAACTTGAAATAATCATAACTTTGTCCCTGTAATGAATAAATATCTGAAACTGATACACAATGTTCTTCAGTGTGTTTTATGCAATTCATCCAGGTTTCACTACTTGGAACCTCTCATAAAAGGAGTTATAGCAAAAATGGCATACCTTGCTAAATTTTGGCTTATTCTAAAGAGCGACCTTGTAGAGAGTTCCCCACACGGAATATTTGTTGAATCGATCTAAAACTGTTACATAGCATACTACAGACTGTAATATAACCAACACAATTGGTCTCACTAAATTTGGATCTGTCATGAATAAGTTATGACGTTTTTACCCAAAACATTTGTTTTAGACTAGTTTTAGGACTAGCCACAAACCTTATTTTCCACAGAGTGTATCTCCAAAAATACAATGACCCACAAGCT